>SCLD01092652.1:0-12594 GCA_004367895.1 Oikopleura longicauda | reverse complement strand
CGGAGAATCGATTCGGCGCCCATCTATCACATGAGAAAGAGTTGAATTGAGACATAGTCTCGGATGGGGACCCCAGTGTCTTATTGATGTTATTCTGAAGAAAAATTAAAAAAAGAGAAAAAAATGGAAGAAAGTCAAATATCGGGCCTGTCCGATTTGAGCCTACTGATGCAGTCGAATGCGGCACTGTGTCCCGAGTCGCAAAAAACGAAGAAACATTTAAGACACATTATCAAAATTGGCATTTCGTTTACGTTGATCATTTTCTTTCCGGTAATTTGTTTATGACAATAAAAACATGAAAACCATTCAATCGGAACTATTTGTAGATTTCGGGTTGTCTACAAGAAACAATACTGAAATCGTACGAGGACAAGACGGGCGAGTCAATCAATGCGTATTTGTGTCAATCAATTCAAATGCTTTCGGCTGCGCTGGCCTGTGTCTATACACCGGCGTTTCTGGCGTTATTAGAGGTATATTCTTCTTATATGAGAATCAGATTATAAGCCACGATTTATTCAGGCCAAGCCATCATTCATCATTGCCGCCTCGATCCACTTATTTTACACGGCAGCGTACATTTATCCAAATACCCTGGCCCTGTATATTATTTCCGGTTTACTCGGCGCCGCATCCTCGCTCATCTGGCTCACACAGGGCATTGCCATACTTCACAATTCAACCGATGCCACGCTCAATCGCAACTACTCACTGTTCTTTGTCATTTTCCAGGTGTCATTCTTGATTTCAAATGCCTATATCTACGTCTCGTTCGGCTCAATTGACGAGTTCATCACGGAGACAATGTTAATCCTGCTGGGCGGTGGATTCCTGGGCCTAATGATTCTGCCCTTCATCTCGGTCCCGTCGACCCGTGGCGGGACATTGGCGAAACCGGGTGACATGATTCGCGCGGCACCCAGCATTGCGACGCGCGCTGAGTTTCTTTACATGATCCCGGCATTCTTGTATCTTGGTTTCGAGACGTGCTTCATTTTTGGACCCTTTCCGAGTGCCATTTCAAGCATGAAACTGCTGGGCGATAATCCACATCAACTAGTCGGTCTGATCGGGTTGATCATGTCGTGTGGCAAGGTGGCGTATGGCCTGTTCTCGATGAAGTTCGGCGCCGACGCCTCGAAAATGGCGATTCTGGGATGTATTGGATCGTCTGTCGCCTATTTTATTTCTTTCATTTACATACCCACCGATGCCATTATGCATGACACGTACGACTTTAGTTATATACGACCCAATTTGACCTTGCTCTGCATTGCCGCATTTTTACTTGGTGCCGCCGACGTCTGCTTCTTTACTACCACATTCAGGTTTAATATTCATTTTTTGATTGAGTGAAACTAATCTGAGCTTCAGTTTACTGGGTAAAGTCTTCCGTGGGTCAACGGCCGCCACCGCAATTTCAATCAGCAATTTCGTCGTCACGTTGGTGACGGGCATTAACTTCTACATTGCATCGAATGCGCCCTTCCAAGCCCAAATTATCATTATTGTGCTCGTTATGATGCTGGCCGTGCTTGGCATTTTCAAAGTCGACAATATGTTACGCGAAAAAGAACAGGGTGAAGAAGCAAACACCGTGTTAGAGAACTCTAATGCAGATGTCCAATAAACTCGCATTCATACTTATTACGCGTTTTTTGTAAAAAGAGTTTATATAACATAAAGTTTATTACAGTCATGTATCTACAGTTAAACTTTAACGTTGTAAACTTACTCTGATTTTTTACTTCTATTTATTGCAGGGAAGAGTGAGATAGCAAACGAGAAAGAAAGCAATTCTATAATCTTGACGCTTCAACAATTTCAAACGTTTTTTTGTGCTTTGAACAAACTAAACTTTATATTTGCCAATTGATGTCTTCGACCTGTTGCTTCGTTGACCCGGTACGTGTCGAAAAAACATTTTCAGAAGAACAATCCCAGCTGCGTTGAAACAATGATGATCCGGAAATGATATCAAAAGTAGAACGGAATACACGGTGCAAGTAAGTATTGTGTTCGATAGCTTTTCGACAGTAACGAAAATAAACGTGTTTTTCTATTGTTTATTATAAATTACAGTCGAATAAATATGAAGAAAAATCGTCTGAAAATGTACAGCATATTTTACGGTTCAAGTTTGGCAAGTTTTTTCGGTTTACTCAAATCAAGTGGCTGTTCATTTTCGGCGGTGTATGTGCTTATTGGTTTCGTGCCAAGTTCAGGGACAGTCTCGTCAATACTTCTCTTACGATGTCTGATTGACTGATCCGGTACGGTAGCATCCTCTGATTGATTCTCACCTATTTCCACCTTGTCAACTTGATTGTACCAATTTAGCCCCTTTTGTTGTTGTTGTGGTAGCTGGCTTTGTTGGAGCTGTTGCTGCTGTTGTTGTTGTTTCTGTTGTTGCTGCTGTAGCATCTGGAGCTGTGGCCATTGTGGTGTTGGTGGTGCGTTCATATTCAAATTTGCATTCGCAATCAAGCACTGTAATTGATATGATAGTAGAAGTTCATTGTATTGTTGCAACAAGTGTTTATGTTGGATCATCATTGCGTCCATGCCCGGTGGCGTTGTTGGCGGCTGTTGCTGTTGTTGTTGCTGCTGTTGTTGCTGTCGTTGAATTGGTTTTGATTGTGGTTTAATTTTGGGGCTCAAACTCTTTCCAGAGGCTTTTGGCTCAACTATTGCCGCTTGGGCCGGTTGCTCAGTGATTTCAATTTCGGCCATATTGAAGTTGTCGGGAAATTGAACAAACCGGTACACGAACTTTTGCCCGTTCACTTTTTGAATGATGTTCTTGTCGTAGTAGTAGCGCAGTGCACGTGACAATTTATCATAATTCATGTTTGTCTTGTTCTTGCGCAGTCCCCACAGACGGGCGACCTCTTCTGATCGGTGCAATTTGAATTCACCATCCAATGACGTCCAGCTGATTAGGTGACGGCTGTCTTGATCCATCAGTAGCTCGAGCAGGAATTGCCATAAAGTGATGTTCACGTCAAAACCTGAAAATTTAGAGTTAAAACTCGATCGAGAGTAAAAGGTGTCACTGAAAATCGCGCTCGTTCGCTCGCTTATCAAGAACCGGATGGCACGTTTTCGTGAAACGCTTCCTTCCCCGGCATCCTGAGTCGCACTCAGCAGGTGCGAGAAAACTGTTCTAAAACGTCCGGCCTCTCGCTCAATTTTCGAGATCGATTTGAGTCAAAGGCGAGAGAGAGTGAGGGAAATAGTGAAGGAACGGGGAGAGACGAGTGCAACAGTTAGTAGAGATAAGGGTTGTTGATATAATGACCTGGCACGGTCCGGAAATCGGCCTATTTGAAGAAAACGAAAAAAAGAAGTTATCAGTTGTGTGTGTGTGGTGTGGTAGTGGAATACGGAAGTGTGATTAGAGCCAAAATGTATGGTGGTGATGTTATCAAAAGAGGAAGGAACTTGCACCTTGGCACCACATCATCCTCTAAAGGGTTGAAGTGAGAGAGCGATAATGACAAACGTAGTGTCACACACACACACAGACACCAGATTTGAGGCAGGAAGCAGGGACCGGAACTCGCACAAGTCTTATCGTACTTTTTACTTCTGACACCTTATTTCCACCTCCAATCTCGACACCACCACCACCACCACTACTACCACCGCCGCTACCACCACCTTCAACGCTAAAAGCACCACACTATATTAATTTCCTTTCGTTGTAAATTGCTACCCCCGCTTATGGGCCGATCACTGCTCGGGCATGGTCACTTCAGCTGTTAATCAGCTTCAATCAGCTGCCCGAACTGCTTGTAAATGAGTTTATCAAACATCCGGGACAAAACAACACTCTTCCCCCACTACTCATTCAAGCTATGCGGGCTCAGTCTGTAAGTGTTTTCATAGTCTCCATCTCAAGCATTTCCGCCCATTCAAACGCACTGAGCCTAATCGAAGAGTAAAGGCTCTCCTATTGTATCCAGTTCACCCCACCACAATGAAGGATATCACTTTTCCATCTAACTATCGCTCGTGAAATAGAATACACTCAAAATACTAACACCATTCACCAATAGTATAATTGGATGTTAAACCCAGCACTTGACAGATACGATCGCCCCGTCCGGAACCAAACAACAAATCTCAAATTGAGCTATTCTACGCCCATTCTACTTGACTTTTCCGGTAAAGGCGTCTTTTACTTTTTTGTGAGTCAAAGATAAGACAACACGGCATGACCAGGAAAGAGCGGCTCGTCTACCGAAGATAAGGCAAATAAGTTTCCTGCCTATGTTAGATACATGGGAGAGTTCTTATTCAATTGCCAAAACAGGAAGTTGATTGATTTTATCTGTGAAAAATCGGAAGGCGCAAATATTGGTGGTGGTGGTAGTGGTGTAGACGGGGCGTAGCCTTATCTAAGCTATCTCTCAAGATCAAAAAACGAGACTCGGAGAGGAAAGCCTTAAAGATATACATCCGTTAAAAGTGGCACAAGTCTCACTGGGGATAACGCATACTGCTGTACGCAGGGGTGAAACCGAAAAACGGGGGAGAGGGAGTGCGTATTCTGAAATACTTCCGGCCCGTATTAGTCGTCAGACCTAGTATTGCCAATTTTTTTACTAGTTTAGCGCAAACTGCACATTTACAGGGCATCGAACATTTCCGACATTTTCGAGACGGTGAAGTAGTATCCCGTGGGGAACATGCCGAGCGTTGAAAGAGAGATGGTGGTGGTGATGATGATGATGATCGGGGGAACGAAGATTTGATTGGCCCGTGAACGGAGATGCGTCCTTCCTCTGAATCCGCACTAGGGCCAGTGTAGTTGCCAATACCACCACTCATAACTAAAAGGGCAAACGAATGGCGAAACAGAAAAATTGAGGAAAACAATTAGACTCAGATCCGGCACGGGATTCCGCCGACGACTCTACGCGCACTGCGGCGGTGGCGGTATGGTTTGGTTGTATACTCGGGCCAAATGTCAACATCGACTGATTCAATTGTGCAAATGGCCAGAGTGGAGATAGGCATAGGGACGAATAGACCTCATAAAACAGTTGACGGAAGCCTTGAAACATCCTCCTACACACACAGACACGGCACACTCATTCACCTCAGCTGAAAGGTTGGAGGCAAGGAAATGATATTGAAGTTAGCGGAAAAGGTTGCTAAATAGATCAAACATTTGCCAAAAATAACGAAATATCCGGAGTGTGTGTTTTACTTTATATATAAGTGATTCGTACTTTACTGAGCCAACACACGATCCGCATGAGCTTAGCTCAAAAATGTGATCTATTTGACAGACTTCCGTCACGTTTTTTTGTGTCGACACTTTTGAGGATATATGGGGAAAGCGGGGGAACTGTCTGCTAACTTATTGATGGCTGAGTTCATGATCAAATCAAATATTAATCATCGCGTGTTGGCCTCATCGGAAGTGGACGCCCAAAAGTGAGTCACGGAGTCGGAAGTAATGTTCTCATTGTGTGTGCCCAAACTACAAAAAAGCGGGGCCTTTAAACCCATCGACTTCCCGTTGAGTGGCGTCTCACATGGTCTCCTTTGTTTCCGTTTTCTCCTATTCCATTGTCTCTGACAAAGGAGGAAGTGCCCTCCCGAAAGGAAGGCCTCGTTTTTTCGAGAGTGCCTAAACTAAATGTCTATCAGGAAGTTTGTATCAATACGACGCTGAGTCAGCTGGTCATTCTGTTCACGTCTGAAAGGATCGTGACTGACGTTAAAATTTGAATTGGTCTTTCCGCTTCTATTTTGACCATTCAGGACATCCTGTTCTATTTTATCTGAATGCGCGCTTGAACCACACAGTAAAGTGCATCCTTTTGTATTAACACGGATGTTGTTAAATAACGACGTTTCGTTCGCGACGAAAATCGCACGCAGCCCAAAAAATCGGAATCGATCCAAATTCCGGCTTCCTTTACTGCCGTCGCTACCGGCGAAAAGATGGTCATGCGATATTCCGTTTTCAGTCATAAAGTCGATGCCTTCCTCATTTTTCTGTGTGTTCGCCTCGATAGACGGATGTTTTAAATACGGGGGCACACCCGGTTCGAGAGAGGCAAGCCAAAACTGGTAGTAAGATATGGGGCCGCGAGACGAGGATTCTCATTTGGCCATGGATATATTCCGGGCTTCCTCTTTTCTTTTTTTCAAAATGGTAATAGATCGGAAACGAGCACCTCCCGCGATTTAAAGCAACACACCATATTCTATCTTCAGATTTTAGAGTGGATTTACCTTTCGCATCGTATGTTGCCACTGTGCGTTGCTCGGCGCCGGGGTAAGTGTCAAATGCGGAGATGGTTGATTCTTTTGGCTCCATGAACGATGAAAACGACGGCACCATTGTCGGCAGGTACGAGTTGTACTCACGTTCATTCGTATTCTCGGCTTTTGGTACGATGCAATCCATTTCAACTGGTTGTATGGGCTGATAAAACAATAAGAAGAAAACATGAAAACTATTTCCACTAGACCACAATCTAACTGTCAAATCTCTTTCAGCTCAATTCCTTTGATAACGTCCATGCAATTGTTGTCGCAAAGTTCTCTCTGTTGTTCTATGATGGCGTGTGCCCAAATGTATGCAGGGGTGTGTGTGTGCGTTCGTTTGACACTGTGTTGGTGTGTGTAGGGTTTCTCTATTATTGGTGCCACTGGGTCTGGGCGTTGAGTCTATATTTTTTTATTCTGAAACATTGGGGGCGAGTAGAAGCGAGATGGGGGAGGCCCCTTGCCCGTTTTTTTGATGAAGCAGAGATCTTCATAGAGGGCGCTAGGCTCAATTGGGTGAATGAGTGAGGTGGAAGAAAGACAGGAAGGAAAACGACGAAAAGATTGTTCGTGGAGATAAGGCAGTCTTCCCTATCACTAAACCACCTTTCCGGAGCCTGATCTAGCGAAGCCAACGGGGGAGAAGGTTTCCACTTCGAACTGACGGTGGACAGAACCAAAAAAGGGAGAGGTGAAGGGTCGAAACCATAAAATGGAAATGCACAAATTATATTACCGAGTGCCCGGTTTCCCGTGGACACTGCTGCTGCTCATGCAGGAGGAGCCAACAGGGGCTTAACTTTCGATGTTCCTTTATAGTTGCGATAAAATCCAGATAAAAACGTTTCGTAACAAAGTGACTTATTTCCGACTTATTTTCAAATAAAAACGTTTCGCAGCCCCACCATCTTCATCTGGCGAATGTCTTTATTGGACATAAAAGAGTCGATAACGTTGATTTACACGCCGACTACGACGGCTAAACCGGGGCCTAGGGTCCTTATTACCACTTGATTCAGAAATTTGTTGTCTTTCCGTCCTCTGGCTGCCAAACGTATAAAAATTGGCGAAAAATGTATCATCGGAATCAGGATACTTTAGCAAGAGATTGGTTAGCCGCCTAGACTCGACATCCGCTTTTAATCCGAACTATCGCGATAATCACGTCTAGGTTGATTGATACGCACTCATATTTTTTGTTGTGCGGATGTGACGTACCGTATGGTTTAAAATTTTTTCGTCGACTCAAGATCTAGTCTTACTTTTGCTCGGCGTGATGGTGTGCGTGTGTGTGTGCGGGACGGAAACTGATAAGGCCTGGCGGGTAATTCTGCGCCAATTCTTAATATTATTGGCTATGCTATCTATGTTTCCTTCCTTCCTCATCATCCTGCCTTTATCTCGGCATACCTGCCTCCACCGTCACCACCATCCACCGCGAGAGCACTACTACATGCACACACACATCCACTCTAGCGCAGAATCCTTTTCGACTTATCACTCGTATCATCTACAAATTGGTTAATCAAAGCAAAACGTCTTTGAATATGCGCTCTCTACTTTATCAAGGGAAGCACAGTGTGGCGGCAAGTATGCATCAAAGGCTGAGTGACCCATCATATGACGTTGATCCGGATTAAAACTCCACACTCTAGTCCCGGCGGCGGCGACGACGGCGGACACGTTATTATCAGAGCAAAAATATAGTCAGTTGCTCGTGATACGAAAAGAAAACTTCTCACGTTCGCACTCGACGGTTAGCTTCAACTGATATTAACACGTTGTATATTTTTTTCAACAATGAATTGTACTTTTCTAAATGAACAAAATGCTTGATAGATTTTACATGATGCAATGCTATAATATTTTTCAATGCACTTTTAGTCAAATATAACTGACGGAAGTGACCATTTTCGTATGTAGCAATGAATTTTAGTTAATGGTTGGATGTAAATATGTACATATTTTCCCGGTATTAACTCAAAATTTCGCCTACTCGTTAGCAGTGCAAAAGAAAGTGTCCTTTTTGTCAAAAGCTTGGTAATAAACTTGAAGGCTTTTTGTGTCTTTGTATGTGTGTTTTTGTGTCTTTGTATGTGTGTGTCCACAAAATGAGTCATCTGGTCCCTGGATACGCCACTGGTGATAATAATAGGCCCCATCCAAGACCTGTTATTTGTCGTTTTATTGAAAGTACGAAGTACGAATTTCAGAGACAATCGTCAAATTTCTAGAATGAGTCAACAGAGAAGTAATTACGAGTGTCACTGATCAGTTGATTGCATCATGAGTGTTGGGATGTTGTCTGTTTTACGTTCACAGTCTTGAAAATTTGAAAATAACTTGATCGTTACTCCATTCACGTCAACATCCCTCACAAACAGCCACCAAATGGCGTCACCCGGGGGTGGCGATGATATCCATGGAAAAATGAGCAAAAAAATCGCCCAACTGACCAAAGTAATTTACCAGCTGAACACCAAGAACGAGGACACGGAGTCAAAATTGAAACATTTGGAGCACAAACACAAATCCGAGTTGGATGCTGCCCGGAGTGATACGGTCAATCGGTGTGAATTGGATGAGCTATCGATCAAGTTTGATCAAATCAAGACCGAATTGGCTGATTCCAATGGGCGACTCAATGAAGAGCGTCTGGCTAAGTCGTCTCAGTTGAAAAACATTCAAATGCTCAAAAGCGAGATCGACATTGAACGTAGCTTACGCGAAAAGATCGAGCTCGAATATAGTGCGGCGAAAAACAGTTGGCAACTCGAGCAACAAGCGCGGGGTGAGCGAAACACGGATGAGCGTAAACGTGCCGAGTTGGAGCGACTCGAGGCGGCTAGACGCGCACAGGTAAAGTGACCTTAAAGTTCATCTATATGTAAAATCATTTCGCAGAACATGGCCGAAAGTTCAGTACAGGAAGCAACGGCACAAATGGAACAGATGCGGGCCACACACTCAATGCAACTGAAGAGCGCTGGCGATGAGTATAATGACAAGATTGACAAGCTGAAGGGATTACACGAGCGCGAGATGAAGCTATTGCGTGAGGAGCTGAACTTGCGAACAGGCAACAATGCTGATTTGAAGAAGCAGTCGACCCGGAGTGAGGAGTACCTAGAACAACTTCGCAAGGACTGTGAAACATTGAAGAAAGAATTGCGAGAGTCAAAGCGAACAACAGGCGAGAGCAGAAAGGAGAATAGCAACTTGAGCACAATGTTCAACGAACTCAACGCCGAGCTCGAGCTACTGCGCAATCAACTTGGCAATACAAACACCGAACGCTCGACAATCGAGTCTAAGCTAAATTACACGCTCACCCAGCTCGACTCAGCGAACAAGCAGCTAGAAGAAGCGCGCGCCGCCAACATCGAACAAATCACAAAAATCGCCACACTTGAAGGCGACGTCACACGAATCACACACGAGCTGACTGAAACACGCCAAGCGTTGAACTCAACTCGCGACCAGCTCTCGGCGTCAAACGCCGCCAGTAATCAATCGGCGAGTGAAACAAGCGATCGCATTCAGGCGTTGACAATTGAACTGCGTACCGAAACGGAGAAACGACACATTGACAATGAGCGGTCGGCGTCGAAAATTTTGCAACTGGAAAATGATCTGAAAAGCGCAAAGAAACAACGCGAAACTGAGCTTGACAATGCCCGACAAAAGAGTGAAGCATTGGATAAGTATTACAAGCAACTTGCCGACGAGTCACGACGGACACTTCAAGCTGAGTTTGATGCTGAAAGGGAGACTATTGAGGCGTTTGCAGCGAAATCACTAGACAAAGAGAAAGCAAAATCGAAAACTGAGCTTGACAAGTGCAGCAAGACGCATGCCGCTGAATTGGCCAAGCTCGAGGGTGACCTTGGTTAGATTTAGTTTTGATTATTTATTTTTAAACTTGTCGAAGAACGCGAAAAGGCACAGTCCACTGAGTTACGGGCCCTACTGGACTCACAAGGCAATCAGACAACGCAAATTGCGGAGAAGGTCGACTTTTACGCGCGACGCGAGAAGGAGCTGGAGGCACGCATTGCGCAGATGACCATTAAATTGGCGACGAGCGTTGATGACAACGCAGCTAGGTAACGTCCTGACTCACTTCAATTATTCACAACATGTTACAGTCTGCGCAAGCTTCAGCTGGAAAAGGAGGCACGACACGATGATCAGACGGTGGCGGCGTTTCGTTTGGAGCAAAAAGTACGCGAGGCGCATCATGCCGAGCGCGCAAAGTGGGAGGGTGAGCTCGGCCGTCAATTGGAGTTGCTGCGCAGGTTAACTAAAATCAATTAAAATTAAAACTACGAGAATAAAAAGGGAACTATCGGAACGACTGACAAAAGAGCGACAGGATGCGTTGAGTGAGTTGCATCGACAAAAACAAGCGGAAATGAACGCGGCAAAGAAAGCATGGCAGGACGCATTGAACAAGGCATCGGAACAACTTGCCCAAGCGAAGGCAGATGTGGATCGTGTGTCGCGCGAAAAAGACGTTTTATTGAGAATCTGGACAAACGTGTGTTAAACATAGGGAAATCTAGAACATTTAGCGAAACCGCCTGCCACTTTAGGTGAAAGCAGCTATATCATACTCAAGTTTTTAAATTGCAATTAAGCTCGCGAATGACAATTGCTGAAGGCTCTACGGAGCAAATGGTGGCGATGTTGAAGCTGGAGCACCAAAAAGAAAAATCCTTACTCCGCGCCGAGTTGACTGAAGAAAAACGTGGGCTTGAAGAGCGGTTGAATTCTGAAAAACGGACCGCCATTGATGAGCTTGACCAGCGGTATCGTGACGAATCAATGAAAATGATGGAGTCACAGGTAGATTATTTAATTTAAAACATAGCTTTACTTTTTTCAGCGCATATCAATCACGGCATTGAAATCAAAGCTCGAGCAAAACCAAGAGCGCCAAATCAAGCAGCTGGATCAGGAGCATCAAGACGCACTCGAACTACTCCAAATGCGGCTTGAAGAGAATCACCAGGTCGAGCTGGACGAGGAGACGAAGCGTCATGAGCAGGAGATACTTGAAATTGAAGCGCAACTAGTCGACGAGCGGATGCGACTGAAACAGGTTGAGAGTAATTTGGATGACGAAATCGACCAGTTGAAAATGCGCTTACAATCGCAATCGGACGACTATGAGCGACTGCAGCAGTTGAAGGGCGAATCTGATGCGAGCGTGGAGACGCTGAAGGCGAAGGTCCACTCGCAAGCCAAGAATTTTGAGAGTGTACTGACGGAGAAACAGTCCGAGATCAATTCGTCGCGCGCTGTGTTCGATGCTGAAAAGCAGACACTGGTAAATGAGCTTGAAGCAGATGGGCTACGCAAACAACAGCAGATGCTGGTCGAGTTCAATCAGGCTCAAGAGTTGCTAAAGACAAAGATTCACGAGATTGCGGCTGAAAGGTACCTCAATTTTACGATCTTTTAAAAGTTAACACTTTATAAAGAGACGAATTGGATGAAAAGTATCGAAATCGCGAGTCACGACCCGAAGATCTCGAGAAAATCAAGCACATTGGGTTCATGTTAAACGAGAAAGAACGCCAAATGGCTAAACTCGAGGAGGACATGCGCTACTATCAGCTCGAGCTGGTAAATCGAGAGCAAAACTACAACGCCATGTTCTCGTCAAATCCCCAAGTCGGTCTGCTCAACCCACTCCAGCCCAGTTCGAGCTCGAGCTCACTCTCAAAGAAAGCGAGCAAGAATCAACAACCAGCGGCAAATCGACAGCAGCAAGCGCGATTCAGCGATACATTTGTCAAAATTGAGCCAAGTTTATATGTTGAGCATCAGCCAAATAATCGGCTCGAGCCATTACAGCCAAAGACGAAAACAGTTCGATGATACACTTGTACATTTGATTCAAACCATTTTCTACACATCACTAATATTTAATAAAATAAACGAACCGAACAAAATAAGTCTTGGGTTTCTTGACAATATTATGACTAGGGTGTCCATGGGCCCGACAAAGTCATTGAAAGAGTGGTCAGGCTTAGCACAAGAAAACTACAAAAAACTTTTTACCGAAAATTTTGGTCGAAGAAAATTTTGTCACAAAATTTTTGCCACAGCGGCAGTGCATAGCAGCCACTTTTCTAGTGGGTCCCTCCTACGTAATTGGTCAGTATATAATTGCGGGCGATGCAGTTCACTCGGGTCAGTTCTTAGCGACACAAGCTAGAGATAACACGAAAGTTGAAAACACGAAAACCGCTAAAAAATGATGAAGACAAAGCCCGTTCAACGCAAGAAGCA
>SCLD01092641.1:0-12594 GCA_004367895.1 Oikopleura longicauda | reverse complement strand
ATCAACCTCCACGCTCAAGTCGCCGTTGTCACCAAGGCCAAACTTGATGCCGTTTCCGTCAAGGGAGACTGCAAGTGCGACTAAATGTCACCAATTCTGATGTCACGAAATATGGCCGTCACCTTCTTATCATGCATTCTTGAGCCACTTTGCGGAACTCGCTACCTGGCTTCTGTACTGAACATTTATTTTGGCAACATACCCGTTTTAAGAAATTAAAGCAAAACCTTCAATTTTTTTTTCTCTTAGTTTTCATCCAGCGATTCCATAATGAACAAAAAATTTTACGCGCACGAAGTATCCCGAATACGACCAGAGCTCCGTGGAGGATTTTGATCTAATCGTCCATGTCTTCAAAATTTCAAGGACCAGTCGTACTCGTCCCCGAACTTTCAGGATCAGTTTTTCGAACTCGCTTTGAACCCTTATTTGAAATATTTTGTGAGTTTCACCCAGCGTAATTCGCGGAAACCAAATCCAAAACAGGTTTTTCATCTTTAGTGATGCATCATGATGGACTTGGATTGAAAAAAACTAGATTTTGTTTCACAAAACACCCTCGTCCATGTGACGGAGTCCGTCCTTTCCGCAGTTCACCTCCGTCCTTACACGCGCGGCATATATACGTTATGCGTGCCTCAAAAATGAATTTTAGTTGATTTTTTTTGTACGTGGAACAAATTTTTTTTTACCGTAGAAAGATATCAAAAACAAATATAAACTCAGTAAGTTCTAAGTTCGTTTATTTTCGCGCCTAGGGGTCATCGTTTGAAAACGAGCTGTGGCGACTTTGATAACAGGTAAGATGTGTGTACATAAATAAAGTTTTTTTCAACAAAGGTGTGTTGAGACTCCAGACCTTTGTAAGTGTCACTAGAATAAGTCACCATGGAAATAATTAAGACAGGATTAAAAGGATACGAAATTAAGGCAGCAAGGGGGTTGATTCTTTGCAGTCTGTCATAAGCTGTTTAGGCATATATTTGTTTATTTTGTTTTATAAATAAATCATATAAATTTTAACAGCTGCGCTTTTTTTTGGCACTTAAGTGCCAAAGAGGTCAATTTCGCACATATTTTCACGTGTGGTGATGGTACCTAAATGCTGTTCCCAAGGATTCGCCCTAAAATCTCAAGGCGCATCTTTTGGTAAAACAAAAATTCTTTGGGTTTGATTTTTAAACGGATGTTTAACCGGAAGTGAACCGGAAGTGAACCGGTAATGACGTGAAATATCAATCTCAGTCGAGTATTCAGTCCAGAAAAACCTTTTTGACATGTTTCCGATGCGCTTTTGTTACTGAAATACTTAATATACCACTCATGGCACTAAAGTGCCAAAAAAAAGTTCGAGCATCGAGTAAAAAAAAAGCGCAACTGTTAAGATTGATTTCGAATCTATTTTTTTTATTTTATCAATTTTATCATATTTACTATTAATTTTGTTTGTTATATTAATTAATCTTTTAACTTGGACATTAGTTCTTGGTTTGTTATTTCTTTTTGCCGACACCAGCGGGTTACGAAAGTCATCATAGTCCACATTTTTCATTTCCGATTCCACAAATGTCCCGTTTTCATCATTGAAGACGGGCGGTCCAAAATCCGTTTTTAAGTCATCATGGAATTTTACTCCTCTCAGTCTCTTTTTTCAGTTCCCGTTCCGTCGCCTTAAGTCCCTCGAAATCTTGTCCGTTCCAGTTTCTTTTGTGGTTGACATTTACTCTGAATCCGACTTGCACCATAATTTCCACATGGACCATATGTGATCTCATGCAATCCACCTTGTCCTTTGCATCATCATTCCAAACCGTGGTTTGGTTTCTGATTAAACCAGCAAAGGATCCACATTTTTTGAAGACAACACTTTTCATTGCAGCTCTACACATATTGAACAGAAGGTCTAACCTTTTTGCTGATCCAAGATGAATACCACGATTGTGGGTGACAATATAAATTTTATCAAATGTCAAATTGAGATGAATGAATCTGACACGTTCACTTTTGACGAAATTGTTGATAACTTGTTCCGTTATGAACAAATTGATAGAGACGCTCATCAGAAATATGTTGATGAAATTCCAATAACCTGGAGGTACAGACCATAACTAGAGAAGTTTTTCCTCATTTCACTGGCAAGATCGTTGACTTGATGGAAACTAATTTAGAAATCGGAGATTCTAATGATGTGGATGCGGAAGCTGATGCTTTGGAACGCTCATTTTGAGAACTTTGGAACGCTCATTTTGAGAAATATTTTTGAATCAAAGTTTGTTTTCCTCTCTCTCTTTTCAAATTCATTTTGGTCACTAGATTCGAAATCAGGGGACAAAACTGCATAAAAAAATGTACAGATTAGTAGCGAAAAATTTGGCCTGAAATGGAACAGTGTAGGGGTACCAGAGGCGACTGTGTCTTTTGGTCTCGGGTTGAACCACATCAGACTGTTCCACCTGGTCTAGGGTTCAACATTTTGTTAATTTAAATTATAATTAGATTTTTCAAGGTTAATTAAAAATAAAATACTCGGTTCAAAATTTTGGATTTTTTCATAATTTTTATCCAGTTTTTTGTTTTAATTTAATATGTGCAAACAACTGAACGACCCCTTGCGGTAAATTGTTTGCACTTGACACTTGCTGTCTTGATTGGTTGGCTGCAGCCGTTCTCAACACCGTTGCGAATTGCATTTTTGATCCATATCAATTTTTTCATTGGAAGTTGCCTGATTGAAGTTCCATTGGACTCGAGCTTTTCCAAAATATTTTCAGCAGATGTGAATTTCTCACAAATGATATTCTTTTGGTCTTGAATAGGGTGGTTAACGGCTTATCTCGGTAATGTACTTTCGACCAAACTTCAAAGCAAAATTTAACCAAGAAAATCACGTTATCGAATAAATCCTAATGGTGAATCTTGAAGCTGGTTTGAAAAAGTATCATCACATATAGTCACTTTAGAAAAAAAGTATTTCATACATTATTATACAGTATTTCTTTTATTCGATTTTTTTGATTTTTTAGATCGCAGATTTCCGCGAGATACTGAAGGTACCAATCAACGTAAACTAACCCAGATTTATGTTTTATATCAGTGCCCAACTCCAGGGAAGTCAACTGATATTCACTAGAAAAAATCTCAAAACCCGTGATTCCGGGTCATGAACCACCCTAGCCTTTAAGTGTATCACAAAATCCTAAAAGACTAGCGATAATGACAATCGTGATTGCGAATTTCATTTTGTGATGAGTTGCGATGTGATATCAGATGGTCATATTGTCTGCTTAAATACAGATTTTTATAGGTGATCAATAAGAGTCCTTGGAGGGCGCAAACGAGAAATTGTATCTATCACTGTGTCTGAAAGTCGTTTTCTCTTTGAGAAGCAAAATCGGTTCCGGGAAGCTTTCAGAATATTATGGAAAAGAATATTAAGGCATTTTACATGGAGCATGTTATTATATTATAGCATTTTCTTGGCAGCCCTTTGCTTGCATAAAATAATATTTTTAGCGTTTATGGACGGAAATGCTTATTAATTTTTTATATTTAATTCTCGAGTAAAATTGTGAAATCGTGTTCATTTTTCAATAATTTTTATGCTCCGACCAATAAAAAGCTAAACATTCATGCCAAAAAATTGATCATATAACTATAATTATATTATAGCATGTTCTAAGCGGTCTTTTGCTTATATAAAATTAAGTTTTCGCAGATATTATTCAATTTACGAATCTGATGTGGTACAATCCTAGATCAAGTGGCACAGTCTCATCTGGTACCCCCCTTTATACATATTCCGAATCAGCTTTTAAAGGCTGTTCAATTTATACCCATTTAAAACCTTGCGGCATGGACCTTGCCTGAAAAAAATGAATTTTATCTGTCGGTGCCTAATCAAAATATGAAAGTGAAAAGTGAACGACTGATAAGAAGTTACATAGGTTTTAAACAGGACCGGTTTTATAAGACCGAGATTCGTAAATTGAATATTATCTGCGAAAACATAATTTTATATAAGCAAATGGCTGCTTAGAACATGCTTCAATATAATAACAGTTATATGATTAATTTTTTGGCATGAATGTTCAGATTTTTATAGGTCAGACCATAAAATTTATTGAATAATGAACTCAATTTCATTACTTTACTCTAGAATTAAATATAAAAAGTTAATAAGCATTTCCATGTATATACGCGAAAAATATTATTTTATACTAGCAAAAGGCTGCCAAGAAAATGCTATAATATAATTACACGGCCCATGTAACATGCCTTGATATTCTTTTCCGTAATATTCTGAAAGCTTTCCGGAATTAATTTTGCTTCTCACTACTGAGAATTTCAGACAGAAAACGAGTTTCAGACATCTTAATAGATACAATTTCTCGTTCGCTCTCGCAGGGGCTCTCTTTGAGACTCGACAAGTTATAGAAAGCATATAATATCTGAAGGAAACAATATCATCTGATATAAAATCGCAACTCATCACAAAATGGAACTCGCAATCATCATTGTCATTATCACTAGCCTTTTTGGATTTTGTGATACACTCAAAACCAACGAATTATCATTTGTGAAAAATCCACTGCGGCTGATAATTTTTTGTAGAAGCTCGAGTCCAAAGAAACCTCTATCAAGCAACTTCCAATGAAGAAATTGATATGGATCAAAAATGCAATTTGAAATGGTGTTAAAAAGGACTGTGCAAGAGGTCGTTCAGTAGTTTGCACAAATCAAACTAAAAAAAACTGGATAAAAATTATGGAAAAAAAAATAAAATTTTGAAAATTATTTCATCATTAATATTAATTTTAATATTGTAATATGGACTATATGATATAGTCTATATCATATTAGCTCTCATTATCATGATCAAGATTTCATTCTGTTTTTTTCCTGGCAGCAGGATCTATCGAACTTCACATGATGTGAACAGTTCACATTGTGTGAACTGCGAACATTGCGAACGGTTCGAATTGTGCGAACATTGTTGAGAACAAATTGTGCGAACAACATAGTGCGAACAGTGCTAAACAGAAACCTAACTCCGACCTTTGACCTGGTTTCTAACTCACCCACAGCAGACAGACCGACTTTGGTATACTTTTACATGTAAAGTCCTACATTCGAAGGTATGTAAGTTCATGATCAGGTGGGGAAATCAAAAATCATTCAATGTTTTAAATTAGAATTGACATAGATTGGTTAAATCGAAGATATTTGTTATCTATGTAAACTTATTATCTCCAAATTTTAATGTGCGTGGTTCGTACTTGATATAAGTTATATCCGAAGCGTTAATAATTAAAAGTTAAAAAAGCTTGCTCTCAGGTCCCGTGAAAAATTTTTATTAAATCTCAGCGAAAACACCTTATTGTTAAAAAAATTCGCAACCGTTAACACCAAGCTTCACAAAATTAGTTTTTTGAAGAAACTGTACGAAGCATTTTTTTAAAAATTTTGGAAATTGCGCAAGAATCATTTTCAGGAGACAAAATCCAGACCGAAAAGTAGTGTCATATTTAGGGGGAGGTAAGAACTGTACCCAGACGTAAAACATTTTGTATTTACCAGTGGTAAAAATAAATTACCACGGTTAATTTCCCGTGAAATGTAGTCAGCTCTTTTTTGATAAATTTTTTAAAAATGAATTAATTGAAAAATTATATACCTTATTCATATAGTAAAATATATAGTAAAACCGTACTCAGACCGTATTCTAAACCATATGTTTGAGAAGGGTTTAACCTAGTCCCCATCAAAACTTCGAGTACGGTTTTACCTAGTCCTCTTCGTGAGAAAAGTACGGTATCACCCGTTTCGATGAATTTAATGATTTTGAAGGCCCAAAGCAGGGCTCCTAAATACGACTTGGTCGTACTGGGTCGTACTGAATACAAGGTCGTACTAGTTAGTACGAGGTACGAGTACGACCGAAAAAATGTGAAAAGAGTACGAGTCAGTACGAGGTACGACCATTTTACTTCAAGCGAGGTCGTACTAGGAGCTCTGGTCTAGCCTGGTCATCCCGAAATAGCCTATTATTGTGATTGGACAACTGCTATAAAACTCTTATGGATAAAAGAGAGTACCGAATTTGTTCGCAAGTAATTCAAACACTGCCATCCTGGCAGAGAAACACCCAGAACCCCTTTGTTCTCATTTAACTGTATATTTCAAAGTCTATTTTTGAATTAACATATTTTTTTGTTTTTCGGCACTGTGTTAGTGATTTTATGTTTTCGGATATGCCCATGTTCGAACCCGTGTCCGAGTCCAAAATTATGTCGGACCCTATTTCCATGTTCGCGATTGAGGTTCTATCCGCAGGTGATTTCATTCGGGTTCATGGCCGAGCCGGAAATTACAAAACTATCTTGGCCACTTTGTAAACGAACTCGGACATGAACTCATTTTCGAAGTCTTGTCCCTGCCCAACATTCACCGCTTGCGCATACTCGAACGGAAAATATTGAAAAAAGAACACATCTGATTTTGTTATTTAAATATTTTCAAAGTCTGTTTTAGGAATGCGGTCATATGGTTCATCGAAACGACGTTGCCACCTCATAAATATGATTAATCGCAGTTTATAGGGGGTCAAAGTATGATCAGAGTAAGATACTGAGCTTAGGGTTCAGGCATATATATCATATATTGTATATGAGATACTGTTTATGCACTCTATCTGACGGATATAAACTTTGAGGTGTAAATTAGCCAAACTCGTTGGTCTAACTAGCCACTAACGAGAAAGTGACTTAACAGAATCGTACTTAAAAAAATATTTTTAAAATACTTTGAAAGAGAATAATTGAAAAAATTCTCAAAATGGCGAAAAAATTGGATATTCTCTTTAGTGAAGCTGACAGCTTTTTTGCTGACAAGGAAAAAGTTCACAATTAATTTAAGGGTAGTTTAGACCTAAGTCATTTTATTTTTGAAATCAATCTCGGAAAGAGTCGGATCCGACATACAACGACTCTGAAACGGAACGATGAATAGAAGATTGCTTCATTCTATTTCAGAGTCGTTCTATGTCGGATCCGAATCTTTCCGAGATTGATTTCAAGAATAAAATGACTTGGGTCTGAACTACCCTTAAAACTTAAAGTTTAAGTCTTGAACATTGGCAATGTAGGAAAGTTCAAATTATACAGAAGAAAAAAGTTAATTAGCAGACATCTGGAACTGTACTAGCGTTCCATATAGGGTGCTCACAATTAATGTCCCTCAAAATGCGCATTTTCGATGAAAATTGAGTTTTCGAGAATCGAGCTAGGATTTACAAATTCTAAGTTTCGTTTCTAAGTAGGATTTGAAGAAGGATTTTTGAGCCAAAGGTTACGAAAATTCATTCCCGGTCAACTTCCGGTAAAATTTCCTATTAATTTCCGCTGTTTTCGCTATTTAAGAGCCTTTTGGCACCCTCGTGCCAAGAATCAGAGGAATTATTTAGATCACGTTGAAGAATATTAAACTTGAACTTCAAGTCTTGAAGTTCATTTTGAAGTAGTTATGAAGGTCATTCTCATCATCATATTGACAATATGTCTTTTATTCTAAATGTTGATGACATAGTGTTTCTGTTGAGAGCGGGATGTGGACGCGTGTCTCTATAGGGGGAGGAGGACTAGGTTATACTGTACTTTTTTCCACAAAAGGGACTAGGTTAAACCGTATTCAGTACAAAGGTTCTAAATACGGTTTGAGTACGGTTTTACCTAGTGCCCTTTGTTGAAAAAAGTACAGTATCACATAGTCCCCCCTATAGTTTGCCCACATTTGCGATAACTAACTTCGCCAAATCACTAGTTTGCCTCGATTTTCCAGTTTGCCATGCCCTTGGTTTGGCACGCCTCTAGTTTGCCATGCCTCTAGTTTGCCACATGAACGCGTGTCTCTAATTTGTCACACTTTTTGAAATTAAGTTTGCCCCACGTCTAGTTGCTGCGTGCCCCTATCCTTGCCTCCCCAAGTTCGCCATGCCCATCCAACTCTGTTGCCAACCAGGGATCACACGTCGCTTGGTCCGCGAGTTGGTCCGAGATTTTCAGGTTTTCAACGGTCTTGGTCCGGTGCGGTCCGAGTTTTTGAAATGAAATTTTTTGTTGTAATTTTTTATGGATTCACACCCTAAGTAAAGTTCAAATGATGAAGAAGGTAAAGTTTAATTTCATATTGGCATCTGATAAAATACAATCATCAAATAATTGACAGCCATCTCGGATCGCATCTGTTAATGAAATATTTTAACTGGCATCCGTTTTTTCAGCTGGAATCGCTAGAATCGTATCGATATTGACAGTGACGCTTCAAGGTGGTGAAATGAACTAACAGACTATGAAATGAAACTTTAAGAGCCATATCATATGCAGTATATAGAATATCATATGCTTTAAATAGCTTATCATATTTTGTATATAGCATATCATATGCACGAATCCGGAAACTTCCGTTTTTACCGGAAGTAACCGGATAAGGTTTTGGTAACAGATTTGGTGTTTCCGGAAACTTTTTCCGGACAAATGAGAATCTAGTCAGGTCCCGGGTTAAATTTTCCAGTTAAATCCTCAAAAACGCCTTTGGAAAAAATTCCAGAAAAAATTCCGCTGTGAGCTCACCCAGATTGTTGGTATGCTCAAGTTGGAAATCAAATATCATGTCATGTCATATCATGTCTAGGTTCACTTACCCAGTACCTATGTATGCTCCTTGACCTCTTGTCAACAATAAGGATTCAATGGCCCTCACAGAAAATTGGGTCTCGCAGAATTTTACGATCGATATTACGTGAACCAGAATCATTCTAGCAAACCATTTGATTAAAACCGTAAATAAATTAATGCCTCTGATACGGTATATCAGTGATACCGTATCACATACTGTGAATATCGCTCTATATTTTCTAGTCAGAATGTAATTCGACAATTTATCGATTTTACCGGTTGATCTTATCGGATAATTTTGATTCCCAGGCGCCAAAGTTCTTAGTTTAACTCTTTTAAGCCAAGCGACATTTTTGACACGTATTTTGAGGTGACACACTTTACACGCAAAATCATTTTAAATATCTATCATTTTCATAGGCCTTAGAAAATGTGAACTTTTCAAAGGATAGTTTTTTCGACACTGACATAAATTCCATCATTCAAGATATTGACAAAATTCCGCTGAAATCCAGTATCCAACATGTTGCAAAAGAAAATCAAGTCATTCAAAAACCGATTCAATCTAAGCTCGCAGAATTCAAAATGGACCCAATCGAGTCAATTTTGGCCCAAGCTAGTGCCCCAAGCTGTATGTTATGAATGAGTCATTACTTGAAAGATATTTCGAATGAGTCACAATTTGTGACTCACAAATTAGGATGTCATGAAATCATTTAGGTTTGAATGAGTTCAAATACGATGGTGATAATTGGACTTCTGAAATCATCCTTGGCAGTGAAGATAATTCATTTTCAAATGTTGAGTAAGTATAGGGAAAGACGAATATGAAGTGTTACTTAGATTAGATAGTGTTAATAGTAGAAACGACGTGAAAGCATCCTACTCGACTTAACGCGCTTGTTTTTTAGACCAATAGTCATTCAGAATTTTGGTATAACTAGGTTGAATTCCGGGAACTTTGGGATTTTTAAACACAGCGAATGAAACTTGAATCTGAAAAACCCAGATTGTAGAGCTTGAAAAATCATTTCCAATGATGCCAAACTCGAACCAATTTCCTTGGAACTGAAACTCGAAATTCCACATTTTAGCATTCGCGTGGGCGTTTGAGTGGGTGGACATCTCCCGACAAATTTTTCATATTAATCAAAAGTTGCGCTAGAAAAATTTCAATTTCAGATTCACCGAATCAATTAAAATTTTTTGAAATGAAAAATCTCCCGAAGAAAAAAGATATGTCGATTTTTAATCCCGAAATTCAACCTAGGTATAACCCTTACCACTATAATCAGGGTCCACCAAAAACCGAGTTTCAAGGTGAAACTGTACTCCGATTTTTGAGGGGGGACAAGCTGAAACCGTACGCAAACATATGGCTAAGAATACGGTTTGAGTACGGTTTCACCTGGTCCCCTTCAAAACTTCGAGTACAGTTTCACCTAATCCCCTTTGAAAATTTGAGGACGGTTTTACCTTGTCCCTTTTGTGGAAAAAAGAACAGTATCACCTAGTTCCCCCTATATATTTTGTTAAGTTTGAATTTGGCAAATGGTTCACTTTCAATAAAGGCGTCAAACGTTCGCGAGACTGAAATAAATGGAAAGAAATCCAAATCTATTTCAAATGTGAAAAAAGTAATTTCGCTTCCAAAGGACACGGTTCACCAAATACCGAACAGTGTTCGATAAGTTCGCTCTTCGACCGGTCCGAATACCGAACACTTTATGTTCGCTTTAAGGGTAGTTCAGACCCAAGTCGTTTTATTTTTCAACTGAATCTTGGAAAGAGTCGGATCAGACATACAACGACTCTGAAATGGAACGATGAATTTCTAGATCGACCCAGAATCGATTGAAGATGGCGTCATTCTATTTAAGACTCGTTCTATATCGGATCCGAATCTTTCCGACATTGATTTCAAAAATAAAATGGCTTTGGTCTGGACTACCCTTAAATTTTCATAAACAGCGATTTGTCCGAACACCGAACGGTTCATTTTGAGCTCACAATCCGAATACCAAAAATCATTAAAATTCTTGAAAATGAATTTTTCGCTCTGTTCGGTAGTGGGACTGGCCGGAACCAGAACTGTTTTTCTATATTCGGACAAAATTTTCATTTTTAAGTCTAAATTGTCATTTTTGATGAAAAATCACAAAAATGATAAATAGGGTGAATCCTTGGATTTCACGAAAATAGTCAAAAGGAATGGCCATTTTCAGAGTTTGTTAAAATACAGAGATTCACCCAAGTTATAATTTTCGTGATTTTTCTTCAAAAATGATAATTTAGGCTTAAAAATGAAATTTTTACAATTTTTCAGAATTCACCCTACCTATATCCAGGGTGAATTCCGAGAAAATTCAAAACTTTCATTTTAAACCCGAAATTTTCATTTTTTGATGAAAAATCATAAAAATGATGACTAGAGTGGATTTATGGATTTTAACGAACTCAACCTATGTATGATTTTCGCGATTTTCCTGAAATTGGCCATTCCGATAATGACTATTTTCGTGAAAATTTTAAAAAATCATATATAAGGTGAATTCGTAAAAATCCAAGGATTCACCCTAGTTATAACTTTCGTGATTTTTCTTCAAAAATGATAATTTAGGCTTAAAAATGAAATTTTTACAATTTCTCAGAATTCACCCTACCTATATGTAGGATGAATTCCGAGAAATTTCAGAACTTTCAATTTCAAGCCTAAATTGTCATTTTTGATGAAAAATCACAAAAATGATAACAAGGGTGAATTCTTGGATTTTTATGAATTCACGCTATATATAATTTTTAAAAATTTTAAAGAACATAGTCATTATCGAAATGGCCATTTTAGGGAAAATCGCGAAAATCATACATAGGGTGAGTTCGTAAAAATCTATAAATTCACCCTAGTTATCATTTTTGTGATTTGTCATCAAAAATTACAATTTAGGCTTAAAAATGAAAGTTTTAAAATTTCTCGGAATTCACCCTATATATCGGTCAAACAGCGAACAGCTAACAGCTAACCGTTCGGGATGTTCGGTGAACCGTTTCAAAGGGAACCATCGAAAGTTTGATTAAAGCCGATTGCAAGGGGCATATTCTCCATCTGTCCGGTTCTATCAAAAAATAATTTACTTTTTCATTATATTCAGCAAAGATTCAATATAAAACTATCGTTCAAATATAGGGGGGTTTTCAATATAACTGTTCCACTTTTCTCGTTGGTCCTAATATAACTGTTCAACTGTTTTCATCGAAACTAATAAAACTGTTCCACTTATCTCAGCGGAACTAAATTAACAGTTCCACTTTTCTTATTGGTCCAAATATAACTGTTCCATTTTAATTAATCGGAACTTAATAAACTGTTCCACTTTTCTAATCGGTCGGGATATAACTGTTCCATTTTTATTCAATCAAAAAAAATAAAACTGTTCCACTTTTGTCAACGGAAATAATAAAGCTGTTCCATTTTTCTCATCCGTCCTACTGAAACGGTTCCACTTTTTTCATCGGAACTAAATTAACAGTTCCACTTTTTTATCGGTCCTGATATAACTGTTCCTCATGTGTATCGAAATTTATATAAAGTGGAACAGTTATATAAGTTCAGATGATAAAAGTGGAACAGTTTTATTAGGATCGTTGATTTAAGTGAAACAGTTTCAATAGGACCGATGAGAAAAGTGGAACAGTTATATTAGTTCCGATGAAAAAATGGGACAGTTTCATAAGTTAAGATTGAAAAAAATGAAACAGTTATATTGAGACCCCCCTATAAAAACTACTTCCGTAACTTGGAAACATTTTCCAAATATTATATGAAAGCAAAATAATTTCAACAAAGTTTTTGTTCATTTCAATTTATTATTATCAACCACCTTCATCTACTGGACTTAAGGATACCACAGCCATTCCGGAATTT
>SCLD01092630.1:0-12596 GCA_004367895.1 Oikopleura longicauda | reverse complement strand
ATTATAACTCACCGGAAACCAAGGATTGAAACTAGTTGGGACCTCAATTTGACGCGCAACGATCACAACTGAAGTTTCAATATAAGAAGGGGTTTCAACAAGTTACAAACTGTACCTTAGAGTGCACTGGTGGGAAGTATAAGTACAGTTGCGACTGATGAGATATGTTGTTCAACAAACTTAAATAATGACATTAACACATGGTACTTATAAAGGTTGTCAGTACCTGATGTCACAAGTTTGTCGTAGCTTAGGTAAGCTTTTGATTTGTTGTTCAACAATAACCTTTAACACTGGTTTAAGTAAGAATTGGAAAGACCTTAAATCATACCTGTGTGATTGGATCACTTTGATTTATTGGTCGGTCCCGCTGTAAGAACACCTGTAACAAAGAGTTATAAACTGTACACTTCTTGATAATAAAGTTTTACCTTTTTTATATAAAGTATACTGTTTACTGGATTGATGATCAGCAATTTTATGGAGGACTAAAATACATTTAGTACCGTACCATAATAATAATCATTACCAAACCTTTTGAGTGTGGTAATTAGTATAAGTGATTTGATGTTCAACAGCGTGATAATTTTCCAATGCTTAATATCACTTTACGAGTCACTGACTTTAAACTTATAAGTTTACCTTTTATTTTTGGTTCTCTAAGTTAGTGATTCGTTAAGTGTTAAGTGGGTTTCGCAATTGGTCGAGAGCAATTAATATTTATTGCTTCTAGATTCTTCTAATATAGGAGTCTCTAGAAATGACCCTCAACTTGAGCGTGGGGGGTGTTAAAAAAGAAAAATGACATTTATTCATTTTTAACATAATTTTAATTGTTCTCGATTTTTAAAGACTAACATAGGATCCTAGAGTGATGATCAACAGATTAATATAAATAAGTTCTGAACTTAATTTAATACCCCAACGTATCCCTTTCTAGTTGACCTTGTAATTCAGCGGACATGTTTGCCATTTGGGATCGAAACCATCGATTTAAAAATTTCGTAATTATGGTTTCTTGTTTTGGGCCGTTTATATTTTTTGGGGTTATTTTGTGGACTTTTTTCATGACCGAACCTAATTTTTGTCGTGGGAAGTTTCTAACTGGAGTACTGTGATTAGAGCCGATTCCATCAAGAATATCACTTTTATCTTGCTTGGACAAATTAAGTCGCCGTCGGCATTTTACGAAACTGATATCAAGATATGAATCATGTGTTGTATCAACATTCTTTGATAAATCAAAAGTATCCATGACTGGCATGGGTTCTTGAACCGTGCGACCGGAGTCGATCGAGGACGAGCTCGACTGGTCAAACTTTTCTAGAACGTTTTCGATTGACCAATTATCGGACTGTGACGGACTGTGGGCGGATTTCTTGTCCAATGAATGTGGGCTTTGTTGATCAACATTTTCTGGTATAAGACCCATTGACATTTTTATGTCAGAGTGAACTTCGAGTTTTGGGTCAGTCCAAGAGAAAAATATTGGGACCTTTCGAGTATGATAGACTGCACTGGAGAAAATAGCGATTCGATGGAACATGGGGACCATAGTGGCATAACAAATAATTTTCCAGCCGCTGGCCGTAAAATTTTGGGTCCGTTGGAGCTCAATGAGCGTGTTGTACAACAACTTACAGGAATGGTCACTAAATAGGTCTTTTGGTTTACGGGTTTTCAATATTTCATTAAGTTCAGATGCTTTATCTAGAATATTTAGTTGAATCTGAGACTCTTCAACGGTATATTTTTCCAATATTTTCCGTTTAAGTTCCTCATTAGGCAGCGAATTTACCAATATTTTTTCGCAAAATAAATCATAATTGTCAATGTCATCTAAAACAGAGTCGTTGTCCGGAATTGGTGACGCATGCTTTTTAGCTGCTTGGCTTGCTAATGCTGAAATTGCCGCATTTTTCGGTTTTTGCCGATTTTTCCTATAAAATCGGTTAAATTTTTCCATATTAGCTTTTGTGTTGTACAACAATATTTTCAAAATGTCTATTTTTCCTTTTCCCTAAATTCCTAACCTAAATCGTCTAATTCTAGAGTTTCTAGATACCGAAATTTGAAATTTTATTTTTACCTCTTGTTGGAGTATCTCGGCATTCTATTTTATGTTCTATTTAAAGTTTCTAGAACGTTCTAAATTCTCGTTTTTTATTTTTTCGATTTTAAATCAGTTTCAAATTTTTGTGACTTATGACAGGTTCGGAAGAAAAATATGACGAAAAGGCGCCAGATTGGATCTGGTCCAATGGCCGCTGGGAAAAGCGCCAAAGTGGATCTGGCCCAACGGTTGCCACCTCATCTGACCCGGTTCGATGGGTATATGAACCACCTGGTCCATTACCTTCTCTTGCCGTTACTGATGACGTCATTCATCAACGTCTAGAACGTTCCAGTCCTGATGTACAAGTCATACGACGTCCTATTTTCAACCTAGGTAAGTTTCTTTCTGATGTACAACAATTTGATATCCTTTCTAAGTTTTAACCTTTAAGTTGAGTCTGACACTCACGATTCTGATGGTAACCCTATTGTTTGGGTTCCGTTTGGAATTCACTCTCCAACTAAACGCCCTCAATTGTATGCTAAGCATTGTCAAACTTATCCTGATAACTACAGGCTTGGTTTTGGTGTGTTGCCTCTTGATGTTTCGTCGACTTCAACTACTACTACAACACCACCTACTACCTCGACTACGTCGATTACTTCAACGCCAGCTGATCAGGTTGACCTAAATTCACCTGAAACCATCCCCGTTCATCTTGCTGCTTTTTTCATTCCTAAACTAGTTAGGATTCAAAAAGTAGTTCGAGTCGTACAATATCGACTAGATGAGTCCACGAAATCCTTTCGGTGGCATATGTTGGCTCAACCAATGCGGGATACTTCACCATCATCGTCTCAAACCCTTTTCCGGGTTAGTTGTCCCAATTTGGACAAGAAACATGATTTTGAAGCCGTTTTTTGGTTTTTGCGTCATTATAACACTCGAGCTGACGGTACCTATTATCGTGCAACACCTGGTCCTGTCGGTGATTCTAGTGGTTATGGTGAATATGGTAATTTTGCTCCCTCACGTGACCGTAAGTTATGCTTTTGTATATGATGAACAACATTTAATTTTCGTTTTAGTACTTAAATTGGCTTTCAAACAAGGTTTTCGTTGGCAAGTTACCACTCAACCCGTGGCTGCTACACCTCTGGATACTCCTCCTGTAAATGTCTGGTCCAACCCTAAGCCTATCTACTCTGCTTCAACTGATTCTACTATGCCAACTGGTCGTGAATTGCTCGGTTGGGAACTTCCTGGTCCTTTAGGTTGGGCTTTTCCACCCGTTGCTACTACTCCGGCTTTACCGTGGACTTTGAGTCCGGTTCCACCATTGTCAACTCTGATACCTCAGCACCCTAGACCTGGTGGTTCTGAACCACGTATGACTCGCTCAAAGGCAAAGTCGTCTCGAAATCGTTCAACTTCGAAACCGCGACCAACTCAACCTGCTTCAACTTCAACGCCGGCTACTCCGGTACCACCTCCAACTTTGGTGGTTGCACCTGTCACCACTTATGGTGTGCCCGGGTCGTCTCGCGCTGGCTTAGATATGGTAAATATAATTTTTATTTTATTATCTTTTGATGAACAACACTTTTTTATTTAATTTTAATATTCATTTTATAGACTATGGTTACAACTGCTCAACTTGACTTTATGGATAATCCATCTAGTCACATCGACCATCGATTACTGAACCCTGATACGTATGTCCGTACCTCTACCGCTTCATGTCCGCTTCGAAATCCAACTGATGATTTCCGGACTTTCAATGATAGTCTTGGACAACGTCAAGTTGAAGGTGCCTCTGACTACCAATTCGATAATCCTCGTATTTGGGGTAAGTTTTAATTTTTTAAATTGATGTGCAACAAATTGATATATTATTTAATATTTTAGATAATGATAATGACTGTTTAACTTATGAAGCTATCGGTCAATATCATGAAGTTATGTATGATGATGCTGGACGTGCTCTTTTCCGTACTTGGCGGTTCAAACCAAATGATTATACTAATGTTATACGGTATCCTATCGAATGGCAACGGTATTTAAGTCGACCAGTGGTTCTACTTGGTCGCTGTCCTATGAGTAAGTAATTTATGATGTTCAACAATAATATATATAAAATGATCTTTTTTTAGATGTGTGGTCCATTCAAGGTCACTTCAAGACTAGGCGGGTCACTCTAACTGCTATAGCTGTTCGTGAACCAACTCCGCTTATTTATAAGCTAGCTAAGCACCATTCTCAATTGACTTACTGTAGCTGTGCGCCTGACAATTGGATTTACTGTCCCTTAAACGGATCTACGTAAGTAATTTTGAATTTTACATAACTAATCTTGATGTACAACAATCTAATCAATCTTTAATTCTAATTCTAATGTTAAGCTTGTGTCGCTGTCGACGTGGGTTGGTTGAATGTCATGGTCAACGTAGCAGTGATGTCTTGAAAACTGCTTTCATGGAGATTGGACAATGTCTGCCTCTTGAATTAAAGACTGACATTTCTGTTAATGACCGACGACGTCACGGTCAAACTTATCCTGGGGCGATTGAACGTCGTATTTGGGCTGTGATGCAGTCGAATACTACACGGGACGGTATGTTGTTCATCAATTTGATAATTTTAAACTTATTTTAACTTTTTAGTGCCTCTGAAACGATTATTGGAGTCGAAATTACTTCAATTTGACTATCACAAGCTAGTTTTCAGTATTGGAGGGCAACCTAATTCAACGGCTGAAACTAAGCTATTCATGAGTCTTCGGGTAAATATTTTGTTGATCAACTATTTTTAATTTTCCTACCACTTTACTACATTTCAATTTCTACTTTCGACTTTATTTTAGCGTTTAATTCATGGCCTTACTGTATTGCCATTCTACTCCGAAGCTGCTTGTTCTGATGCTGAACGTGATACTATGCTCAAGTCAGTTTATCTGGCTCGCATGGATTGTGTTGTTACCGGTACTGGCGACAACGGTTGTATGGAACCTGTTTCTCTGACTGAATTGGATGTCCATTCTGATCCTAATTTTGTTGCTCGACAATACCGACGTGGACCCGACGGTGCTAGATTATCTGGTGGGTTTGGATTTGTGTTTTGGCCCTATACTACTCAAGGTGTGCATCGTGCACGAACTATGGTGCTCGATTTGGGGACTTGGAAACTTAAACACATAATTCATTTGATGTGTAAGTGGATTTTAATTATTATATTTTGATGAGCAACAAATTCTAATTTTAATTTTTCTTAGGTGGTTTGGCGCTGTTGAGCAATGAATTTTCGAAAAACCAGTTGCCCGATATCAGTGCTCAACGTGAAGAGTCCTGGGGTTCTAACGTTCTCAACCGAGAATGTTATGCTCAATGGATTGCATTGGCTGGCAGACTGGGTATGACTACTGATTCCGTAAGGAATACTGCCACTCTTCGAAAATGGATGGAACAACAAGGCCCTGTTCCTTCGATAAATCGTGCACCTGATCGACCTGGTCGATCACGTGTTCGCCGTCACGACGAAATGACCGGACGTACTGACAGTACTGACCGATCAGAATGGGTCCGTGGACGGTATGACCGTCAACGAACTCAATCTCGTTCCCGATCGCGATCACGATCACGTGGTTCAAGTCTGAATCGAGGTTCTAGTGGTCATTTTATGACTCGAGATGATTACTAAGGTGAATATTTAATTTGATGTACAACATATAATCAATATAATATGGAAAATTTTAAACTTTACGATTTTTAGATTTGGCTCACCCTTATGTCAAATGTGACAAATGCGACGATTTCTTCAAAACCAATTTTCAAAATTACAAAATTTTCTTTGTCAAACTATTTCTCGGAAACTCTCTTTTTTGAATAAAATATATTTTCATAATCTACTGTTTCATAATTAATATAAGTGGGCAAAGTTTCGAGTGAGTAATTTGGTTAATCAAATAACTGTTAACCGCCGCGCTTTTGACACGGTTAATTATTTTAAGTTTGGTGTGGTAATTGGTGTAGTATAAGTTTTGATGATCAACAATTTTTCGACTAATCTAACGATAATAGATAGTCATAAAAAGAAAATTTTGGATTTTTTACACTGAATTTACCTAAGAGATATTATAAAGGAAGCGTTATAAAAGAAGATATACTTATTCTGCCGGTAAGTTATCCTTTTGACTGGTAAAATTGAGTTTGGAATCGTTGTCGTATTGGCCGTTGATCCAAATCTGGCAAAACTTGATCATTTTCATCGTCTTCGTTGTTGGTTGTACTATTTAATATATTTTCTTCGTTCATTATTGTTCTTTCCAAAATATATGTTGTGTCGTTCATCAATGCATCATTCGAAAATGACGCTGTCATGTCTTCTTCTGCTTCCGCCAACATTTCATCCGTCACTATCTCGAAGTCTTCTAATGTACTGCTATCGAAAAATGCCAAACCTCTTTTTTGTATTACATTTTCTTCGTTTTTCTTTGATGTTTCAACAGTTTCTTCTTTTTGAATACCATCAGCTGCCTTCTGAAACCATGAAGAGTCCTCCAACAACTTCAAGGTTTCATTAGACGTCGATGGTACTGCCTGCATCGTCGACGATCCATCCAATTTATCCGATTCATTGGCAAATGTATTTCCCATTTTTTGCATGCTTAACACTAAATGGGGTATTTGGTGATTCAAAATTTGTTGAACAACATTTATGTCATCAATATCTTCGTCGGTAATGATGTATCGGGGTTCCGGAGTGTTTTTTAGTGATGCAATTTTCCCAAATTCAATTGTACTTTTCCTGAGTTGCCCCACTAAATTGACTTTAGCGTCCAAATTTACTTTTATATGACGGGCAATTCTTTCGAATGCAACATTTTTTTCCGGATTGTTTCCGCTTTCGACCCCTGATCTTTTTAAGGTAACGCATTGTTTTTTGTAATCAATTCTTATGATCGTATATAAATTCGGCCTTTGATCGTTTTTGTCCATTGGTACATTTAGGGTTACCAAATCTCCGATTTTCATTTTATCGAATCTTATTTTGTTGTTCAACATAGGATCGTTTAATTCAGGATTTTCATATGGTCGTACATTCATCCTTTTTGCATATTTTTTCATAAAATTTTTCTTGTCTGTCGATTCCCTTTTTTGTTGTCGAATCTTTTGAATGTCGTTTAAGTACTGTTGAGCATCAATGTCTAGGGATTTCATGTTCGCTGGGTTCCTTCCAGTGAATAATTGACTAGGGGTGTAACCTTTGCTGTTTACGGTAGTGTTACACTTTTGTGTTGCCAACTGTGCACACGAATCTGCTTCTAACGCTGTGTTCTGCATATAATATGCCATATGTTTACTGAATTGGCATATTTTCCCATCCAATTCTGGAATAATATTACGGGACAGCGTCATACTTTCATGAATGTGTAGTTTGATGTTCAACATTTTCATCATATTTTGCACTTTTTCCGTCTTATGCCACGAGGCTGCGTCACATCGTAATTCAATTGTTGGTTCATCAAGGGTATGTGGAGCTAAGATTGATCGTAGCATAATTACGGACGCTATAAAATCTTCAGCTTTCGGATTGCTATTTATTGGTATAGTAACCATAAATTGTGAAATTGCCTCGATCGCGATCATAAATTTCACTGTTTGACCATTACGTTGACGATGGATTTCATCGCATAATATCTGCTTGAAAAAATTGTCGGCCATTTTCACCGGTTTTTGGGTAATTTTTGTGTACTTGGCTTCATTACGTAATAATGTACATGGTACGCATTTTGATACGTATTGATCCACCATATTACGCATGTTTTCAAATTCGAAATTCATTGAGATTTGTTTTACTAATTGCGTAGGCGATCGATGTCCCACTGAGAGATGTACAGCATGTATAATGACCCAAGCCGCTTCTTTTGGAATCGGGAATACCCGGATTTCTTTTCCATCGAGCCATTTCGTTATCGAAAGTGCGCCATCGTCTAATTTCGGACTTCGGTTCACTTTGATTGTTTCCGCCCTAGCATGTTTTCGTGGGAAATTCATTCTACCGTTCTCCATGCAGTCCAACATGTCACGGTATACGCGATCCATTTTTTGTAATGACGTAATAATTTTCTTGTTGTTCAACAAATCCGCAAATGTAATATTACGTTTTTTCAATTGAGCTATTGGTACTCGCATTTCATTGGTGATTTGACATATTTGTGCTATTTTTCCACCTAGTGGATTGTTGTTCATCACATTAATTGATATTTCACCAAATATTTCATTAATTTTTTGAGCATTCTCAATTGGAATTTCTGCTAATTCGCAAATTTGACATTTCGCTACGCCCTCTTGCGTTTCACATTTTGAAATGTCTTCCGACTTTGCAGTATGACCCATTCTACTGACAAAATCAGGATGTAGCATAGCTGCTGATTTGTTGCTTGCATGCATCATATTCAACATGGGGTATTTCCGTAATTCAAGTAGACAATTTGTTAATTTGATTTCTGTATCTGGACATATATTTTTCTTGAATTTCCTCCATAATTTAACCAATGAAAGGCTGTCGGTCAACAAAGTTATCGGTTTTCTGGTTTGTAATAACCATGGTTCATGTGATTTCATGATTGCACAAGCGCCTATCGCTTCAAAGTTGCATGAACTGTATTGGAATTTCCGTTCCAAATCCTTTCTTGAGCGGCTGAAAAATGCCACGATTCTAGGCTTGCCATTTTTGATTTGATAAATCAGCCCTCCAGTGGCGATTTTTGATGTGTCAACAGTGATTACCGTTTCTAGATCCAGTTCAAACGGATAAGTGGCGGATAATTCTTTTAATGCTGCTTTCAACAACTCAAATTTCTTTATGAGATCTGCATCCCATACTATCAGTTCCGACGGCTTTCGATTTCTTATCACTTGGTTCATGCCGTGCATTACATGTGTTGAACAGTTCATAAATTTTGCCAGATACCTTGCCATTCCATTTAATTCCATCACTGACCGTACCGTTTTAAGATCTTGCCATTGAATCATTGCTAACTTGTTCACAAAGTGTGGGTTTGCGTGTATAGCGCCATCTTCGATACGGTAACCGAGGAAGTTAAATTTGATGTTCAACAAAAAGGTTTTCGAACCTTTAATTCTTAGATTGTACCGTTTTAACGTTTTCATGAAATCTTCGTATAAATCCACAAATTCCTTTTCGCTATTGCTATCGTTTAGACTGATAAATACGTCGTCGATGTATCGTTGAAAGCAATCATCAAATTTCCAAAATATTCGCCGCAAGGAGGCGACGGTGAACTGAGCTGAGAATGACCATCCCTGGGGTAATCTGGTCATACATGCTGTTCCAACATCTGGTATTTCGATACACATGTACGGCCATAGTCGTTTGTTTATTCGTATGCAATAATAGCATTGAGAAATGTCTGTTTTTGCATTTAGTCCATGATTGGATGCTTTAGCTGCCCAGTTTACGCATTCTTTGATGTTATCAACAGTGGTTCCGGCATAATTAGCCAATTGGTTAATTTTTGTGCAATCATTTACAATTCTGAGTGCAACAAATGGACAGTATTCCACTCCATTATCATCCTTTTTGACTCTTGGCATGAGATTGATAAAGTATTTCGGTGTGATACCAGCGTCGTCAGTCATTCTGATAACATCATTGGCTAATAGCCCTATCAACTGTTTCTTAATCGCTGCTTTTTTATCCCCAACATGGGGCTGTTGTCCAACAAGACGTTTTGAAAATTCACCTTGAACTTCACAGTCTGCTATAAATTCATCGCCCATATCACCGACAGACTGTGCGAAATTACATTTATACTTAGCGTTGATTTCACGGAGTTTCTTGGCTGCCCAAGGGTACAATTTTTCACCGGCTTCTGTTATTGTAACATCCTCATGTGAGTAAATGTTCTGGTCACGCTGTCGTAGTCGTTGACACATTATTTTTAGAGCGAGTTTGGAGTCGTCGATGTGTGTATAATGCTCATTTTGTATTAGATTCTCAGTTGTTGTACAGCTAGGACATCCTTTACAGGTGTCACTGGGGTCATCGACGTTGTCGTTGGATGTGTCATGTGCGGCCCTACCCATATAACAGGTATCACCGATGGTTGCGCCGGTGTCATTATCGACAAAATGGTTGTCGTCGTGTTGTTCAACAGGTTTTATCATGGCTATTTTTGCTTGGTTACCATTTTTTGATTCCACTTTGTTTATTTGATCAATGGAATATCTTTGCACTGTCGTCTGTTCATATTTGCCAATTGTCATGCTACCATTGGCTTCTTGGAGCACCGCATGGTGTCTATTTAGGTCCGGTGCGCCGATAATAATTTGTTTTCGCGGATAATGCTTCATTACCATTGCATTTGAAATTTTGAATGTCATTTTGTTGATCAACACATAAAAATTAACATAGTATGGTTCCAGTTCTATTGACTGATTGTTCGCGGCCACGTATTTCCTTGTTTGATTTTCGCCTATTTCGAATTCCATGTTTCTGAGAGCATTTGCTGATACAACAGATCTGTGTGCACCGGTATCGATAAGTGCTGCATAATTTTTTGGTTTTTTATTCTTATCTTGTATTTGGCAGAGAATTAGGTTTTTGGGGTGTGAAGTATTCGGATCGTCTGCTGTGATGGATGCTATCATTGAAGATACGTGGTTGCGTGCTAGTCATTCTGAATCATTGTACAAGCTGAACTGATTTGCATTCATACAAGTTTTAATGGCCGATAAATGACCATTATCGTTGTTGTCAACATCAATTACGTTTCCAGTTGTTTCGGTGGTTCTGACTTCATTAACACACGCGATGTTTCGGAAATAATTTGGTCGGAAACGATGTTTTGGACATTTTTGGTCACCTCTGAACCATCTGGTGGTGCCTTCTTCTCTGCACTTTGGACATTTCCACTTTCCATCAGCGGACGGTCCGGATTTTTGTTGATCAACATTGTCGTTATTGCGGTTATTACCGTTCCTGTTGTTGAAACTGTTGTTGTTGTTAGATGGATTGAAGTTGTTGGATGTAAAATTTTGGCCCCGATATTGATTTTGTTGGGGTCTTCTTTGCCATCGATTTTTCCCGGTGTGTTGGAGGTTGAACTTTCGGGTGAAGTTCTGTTTCCATGTTGACCCTGATCCACGGAATCGAGGTTGAACTTTCAAAACATGACCGTCGTCCATGACCAAGTCAATTTCTTCGTCGGAGTCGACGTCATCATTGACGACTGTTGTTTCAACACTGGCAACTTTGGCTTTGCCACTGGCCTTCATATGTTTTTTGATTATTCTGAACAACACCGGCTTATTCGCCATCCAACCTTCTTTATTATATTTGTCCGCTCCAATTTCACGACGAAATTCTTCTTCAATTTTTTGCCACAATTTTGGCCCGCATAATTTTGCCATTTGCCATATGAATACAAATGATACACATGGCATATACGCTTCAGCTTCAAATATTTCAGCTTTATTGTCACAATGCTCCCAATCATTGAATTTGAATGGTTCTGATGCAGTGACATTAGTGATGTACAACATTTCCATGGCCATTCTAAATGCCATGCATTTGGCATCAACTTCAGTGTCGGCTTCGAAAGCCTCGTTGATGTGTTTGAATATGTCCGACATATACTCCGTTTTGTTTACAGCTTCAGTTTTTTCGTCGACCCAGTCCATGACAGCTTTGTAGTTGGTGTACTGTCCTTTCATGAATGGATTTTCCATTTCATTATTTAATGCAGCTGATAATGTTAATCGAACCAGTTCGACTCCTTCTGCTATCAGTCTGTTATTCTCCGGGTCCATGTACTTTTCGAATGTCTCGAATTGACCCCCGGATAAGTGTTGTACAACATCGTCGAAGTGGTGATCTTCGGTAGAGACTTTGAGTTTTGATCTTAAGTACTTTGCTCCTAGACGCCCAAGTTTCATCAGGGCTAGGAGTTCAGTTTTGGATGATGGAACACCATTTTCTGGAAGGTCGAGGTGCTTGTCTCCAGCTAGTTCATCTTCGGGCCCCCACACAAACATATGTTTCTTAGATATGCCAATTGTGTCGGTCTTGAGGGCTTTTCTGATGGCCACTTTCCACCTTTGGACTTCAGTTTGATAGGCTAATGGGTCGGCCTGTATTTTGTCGAAGTCCGGAAGGCGGAAAACTTTACCAGATATTCTGGCTTTGATTATTTCTTTAGTGGATTCCTGCGTCATCATTTTGACATAATCCATGCTGTTGCTGTCCAACATTGTGTCTTTTGCCATCTTCTTGACTTCCGGTTTTATTTCTTCGGGGAAGGGTTTCTTTAACTTCAGTCACCACAACGAAGGGGGACCTGCAATGCAGAGGAATGAGACTGATTTGATGCAATTAAAACCTTTATTTATAATTTAGTTATGTTGTTCAACAATGTGGTATTATAACTCACCGGAAACCAAGGATTGAAACTAGTTGGGACCTCAATTTGACGCGCAACGATCACAACTGAAGTTTCAATATAAGAAGGGGTTTCAAC
>SCLD01092619.1:0-12598 GCA_004367895.1 Oikopleura longicauda | reverse complement strand
CTAAAAATATCCCTTTTGATCTAAAGTATGCCAAGTAGTATATGTTTTTGAGCTCTGAGGATGATGACCGTCATTCTGGTCCTTATGGTCGTAATGACCTCTCAAAATTCCACGTTTTGAATCCGTAGGACTCCATTGACTACATTGAAGCCAGGTTTTAGGCAGGGAGGCCTAAAAGTGAGGTCAAATTTTTGATTACAATGACCCAAAAAATAGCTCAAAGAAATCCTTCGAATTTGACGGCGAATCGTTTGGTCGAATTTTTATGGGTTTTTTTTCAAGGTGGGGGGTTTTATTTATTTCAGTATGAAAAGGTACAGTGTGTACAGAAAAAAATGTTTGGGGTACAAAACCACGGTGGGCACCCTCTTCTTCTTCTTTGGTAAGTGATTTCTAGTGTAGCTGCACAGCTCGGAAAATAATACATATTTGAACCAATTCTTATTTTCTAGGATTGGGAGATAACAGATAATGGAGTTGGCGACGGCTGTGTTGTCTGGCGATCGGACTTTGGAGATTCGCGTGTTTTCCAATAAGTTGATACCTGTAGCCGTGGAGCAGCAGTTAACTCGGCGTCTTTGCCGACTTACTGACAGTAAAATCTCGGGATTGAAAAGGTATGTCGTGATCTCAAGCCGCAATTTAAGAGTATTTTCCTTTTTAGACTTGCAGGTTTTTATCTGGAAGATATGTCTGGCATCAGTGTATTGCGCAAATTGGCTGTGATGGTGAGCCAGTCTGGATTAACGCTTCAACTGGTGGAGCGGCAGCCATCTCGCTATCTGGATTGCTACTGTATGGGATAATAAAGGCCTAAAGCTTTAGCGGGGGCTTGTTAGATTTTACCACTATTCCGCGAGTACTGCAATAAAAGTGTTTACCGGATGTCTTTGTTGTAATATTCTTTGCAGGTTTTGAGTGGTAATGCTGCGTCATGGTCATGTGAAGGTGATGCGTAGTGTCATTTTGGTGGTTCCCTTTTTCGTTTTACTTTCCATTTTAATTACTTATCCGGTTTGTGTTAGCTGATATCAGACAGTAAGTATTCAGACTTTCAAGTTTTAGAGTTCGTCCCTACCCGGATTTATTTTAGATGAAATTGATTCACCGTATGGAGGTGCATGTGTCTGCCACCCATGTGACTCGTTCTACTGGTACTATACCACCACCGGTGCGCGTGGTTACCTCTCTGTATCGGCCCTTCCTTGACGGGGCATATCGCACTATGATTGTGGATATACTCACCGCCGGGTGTCTGGATGATTTTATCGGTAGTGCGCTTCAAGCTGTTTTGTCATCAGGTAGTTCTGAGTGCTTTTATGGATTTTATAGTTCATACCCACTTGATTGTTTGTCCGTTTTTAGGCAGACGAATTCGCATTGGTACTTTTGGGATCCAGTCAGAGGTGACTAATTTTGCAGATCTTGTTGGTGCCCCTGAATGGTCAATGGTATTGCAATTCTTGGGGACTCCCCTGCGCGTGCGTTTGACCACCTGTTCCCAGACTCAATTTCTGGATATATATTTTCCATAGAGCTGGAAAAATTACCACTGTCCATTACCCTGTGACTAAATAAGACCCAATAAACTGTTTGCCTAGCCATTGCGTTTTGTAAGTTTTGTAAGTTTTGTGATTTGTAGTTATTGCATAGTAATGTTGCGACGTAGTTTAGTGAGTAATGTGTGGGTTGGTGGCGTATTGTCGTAGCGGTTGCGTAACTACCTTGACGTAGTAGTTTTTGGCGTAGGCGTAGCCTATGCATGCTATGTGCGTTGCCTGCTTACGTAACCATGAACCTAGACGCGTTGGTGCTGTCGGGTGCCCAATACTGGTCACGCGGGTAGTTTGGTTGGAGGGCTCGACCGAAAAAATCTATAGGCATCATTCAGAGATTTTTTCATGACTCTGCCAGTTCTTTTTTGCTTTTCGTGACATGGTCGATGTCATTTCCTCTTCCCAAGCAATGTTCTCATTTCAGAGATTTAATGGCTACTCAAAGCATGAGCCTTCAACCCTTGACTGATAATGAGTATTCTGATGGTGAAGTACATGCCCTTGATCCTGCAACTCCTTTGGGCCGCGCTATCTTGCATGAACCATGGTTGAATGTGTCTGAGGTTCATCGAATGTATTGGCTGGGACTCCTGGGTTCTTCCCGTATTCGATTTGCCGGGACGGTTTTATCCGCTTCCCGTCAACAGGTGGAGTTGACTTTAAGTTTCCGCGAGCCTTACCCTTGTGTGGGTTCGTATGCTGTGTTCTGTGTAGCTCTGACCGATTTTGGACGCTTTTTGTAGTTCCTAGGTCTTTGAGCTGGAGCCGTCCCTTTTGTTTTAAATAGGTTGGCCCGTTCTGCCAGTGTCTTTTCCCTTGCTGGCGCTGAGCTCCCGTTATTATTGCTGGGGACCTAAACGTTTGGCTACTTGGATATTGTCTACTAATCTGTTTCTGCATTCAGAGTGCCACTAATGTCTCCTTGGTCATGGTTGCCGGTAGTGCTGCAGTCTCTGTCTTCTCACTTGTTGCAATATTTGGTTGATAGTTGCTCTGGCCTGGGCCCTGATGGGACCGGTGACTTGTTATTACTATTGTCAACAGTGCATTCTTTGTATCTGGAGTTGAATAACCTGCTTGCCCAGCTGGAGCGCTTATATGATTTGATGGGTTCCTGTAAGTACTGGGTCTACCCTCCCGCCGCCGCTGTATATGTATTAATTAGGCTTGTTGCGCCAGGCTTCCCCCGTGCTGGTGCCCCCTTTGTCTTATCGTCGGACTTTTCGTTTGGAGAAGGCCGTATTTCACTGGTCCTCAGCCAAATCAGGTAAAGTTGTGGGTTTTTGGGTCGAGTATTTGAGTATTGGCTTTCTTTTAGGAAGATGTGTACTATGTACTCGCCCTGTGGTTGCTACCGAAATTGGCTTGGAGGATTCCAGCGGCTCCTTATATCATTTGTTGTGCCTATTGTCCATTTATGTAAGACAGCTGCAATTGCCTTCTACCGTGAGTATATCTAGCTAGCTAGGGTTTTGCATTGTTGGTGATATTTATAGGTTCGACGTCCCCCATTATGTACCGCTCGCCAGATGTTTGACCAAATGGTGGCCGATGGGTCTCTCCCTGCTTATGGCCAGTCGTCCCCGGCGCAATGACGATTTTTGTTACTGAGCCTGCTAATCCCTAAAAAGGTTCATCGGTATCACCTAGTTGATTCTCACGTTTAGACTGATATTACTGGTAATGCGGGCTCGTCAGAGAAGAGCTATCCGTTGGTACCGCCGTGATCGCCGTCGGCGGCATAGTCTCATATTGAGTGCTCCGGAATCCGCTAGGTTAGGGGATGATTCCTCTAGTGTTTGTTCTGGCCAGTCAGTCAATACTGGGGTGTTGGACTCTGTGATGGAACGCGACGCATCTGAGGCTGTTTTTCATTTGGATAATGTCTTACATTTGTGTCTTCGCAACTGGGAGCGTTGGACTAAGGAGGTGGAGGAACAGCGTATCAAGGCTTTGGCTACCGTGTCTCGATCCCCTACCGCTTCCAATGTGGATATGCTGATGTCATTAGAGATTTTAGGCCCCCAGATGGAAGTCGTAAGCAATTATTTCAGTATTGTGAGTTACCCGGCTGTTTCAGTGTTTATTTTAGGTTGAAGTTGGAGTGATTTCAAAGTCGATCACCTGTATCTCTCAATTGGCGGACGCCTTCCGGGAAGCTGGGGTGAGTCCTTATTATTGATTCCGTTATTAGTGTCATGTGCGTTCTGATTTATGAATGCGCTTATTTTAGCTTGTACGCTGGAATCCGGCTTATTGCCGCGAGCGGAAGAAGGCGCTGACTGTGGTGTATTTAGAGACCGAGAACGGTGCCAACTCTATTATGCATTTGGAGACTGCAATTGGTTTATTGAGAGATGTTGAAGCTCTGTATCATGCTACTAGTTTGTAATTCTATGACCTGGTTCCTGTTACCCGGGCTTGTGTAGCCTCAATCGTTGCCGGCTTGGCTTTAAGCATAAGTAAATGTTCTTATTTTTTAGATTGAGCCTATGTTTCGGAATGTGGTTTATTTGTTGCCTTGGGTTCGGATGAAACATCTGTTGTTCAGTTTGTCTTGGGTGGAGCTTTTTGCTGACCAGAAGGCGCTGTGGATGGAGCTGATGGACGATCCTGCCAATGTATTTGCGCTGGTGTATGTCTATCCATGGGATGGCTTACTGGAGCTTGTCTTTAGCCGTTACTGCGCTCGAACCTATTTTATGTCATCGGATAGTACCTTTGTGGTCATAGCTGACTTCGATCGCTTGATGGACAGTTGTCCTTCTTTCGACGAAGTGCGCGGGTTGGATCATCAGATGTTCTAAGCCTTTCATGAATTCCCATTTTCAAGGCGTTGGATCATATGATCGGGCTATCTAATGATCTTTTATTGATTTAGATGTCCATTATGGCCGCCCCCGAAGAAGAGCACCCCGATACCCGGTATCTTCGCAAGCTGGAGAAACAAGTGGATCGGGTGATGCTAATCGCCCAGGTGCTGTATTTCCCCTTTCCATATTTCCCCAATCAGTCTGTCAAGTCTTGCCTTCTCCATACTAACCGCATCTGTTTTAGGATGCAATTACTGTGAATCAGTCGTTACTCGCCGTGAATAAGGATTTATGCGCCGAACTTACTTCCCGAGGGGAACTGCTCCATGAGATTTTGGCCCTCCATCGTAACTCTGGTCCCACCGGCCAAGCTTTTCGCCGTGAGTGGGAGCCTCTAAAGGCGAGAGTATTGGCAGCGACTTGGGAAGATCCCGAAAAATAATTCTAGCTTGTGCTAAACTCTTAGCTTTAATGCCCTTTGTGTGCTATCATGAACTACCGTTGGGACTGTTGCTAACCGGGTTCTTTTGTTTTAGACCTTGTACCTTTGATGGGCGACTTACGAATTGTGTCCATGGAGACTTCGCGTCCTTCCGATTCTTATATGAATGCCATGTCTGGGTTCTATTTGTTGGACTGGCGCAGCCCCTTAACCCCGGCCAATGTAAGTAACGGTTTTAATCGTCGTTTGGTCACTTGTGCAAACTGGTCTCTTTCTGTCTTTTGTTCAGCTTTTGCGGATACATATGCCTTTCTGGGTGGAAGAGTTGACTGGTTGTGTATCCAGTGTTTTGGTGAGTTTGCTATTTTCCTCCACCTATCATCAATTTCAGTGATTCAAATATTATTTAACTGCTTAGCATATGTTTTATTTATTTAAGTCCGAGGAGGATCGTTTCTTGTTGCAGTTGCTTTTGGACAAAATGATCCGGTGCAACGCTGTTATTCAAAGTGATGGTCTGCGTGAGGAGTTATGTAGTAACTTGTTACAATCCCATGGGGTATGTTGGCTAAGCACTTATCATCATTCCCGATTTCTCGGTCTTTTTCCCTATTCGTGCATAGGTCTTATTCTTAGTTTTGTATTTTAGTTGATCGCCGGGGATACCACCGATCGGGCTTTGCTTCGTCGAATCCTATCACGTGCTCATCGGTGTATGTACAAGTTTAAGATGACGCAATGGTTGGAGATTGGGCCTGCGGTGGATGGTACCTTTGACCGACCAGAGTTCGTGATGTTTTTAGACATTCTAAATTTTTATCAGGCTTACCGACATCTTGAGCTCCAGATATCTCGGTGGTATCCTTCTGTGCGTGGTAGGGTACACCCGTATGCTCGGCATTTGGACGACCGTATGGTTGCTGGTGTTTCGAAGGATGAAAATGAAAGGTGATTCTGAACGTTATTTGTCTGTCAAATAAATGAAAGATAGGAAAGAAATCCGACTTCTCGTTTTATAGGGTGTTGCGTTTTTACGGTCAGGCTAGCAAATCGATCCTTATTGGATATCTTGTGCCGCCACCTTTTTTTATGGATTTCCTTCATAACCCCCTATATCATTTATTTGGAAGGGGGGTTGACAGGTTCGGCCATAATCGTGATTAGCTAGTTGACAACTGATTAAATCTCTCCTGGTGATGATTTATGAGTCAGTTGTAAAGAATTATCCGTTTAGGAAAGTCGTGGTCCGTGAAGTCTGGGGGATGCCTCCTGTGGCAGCGGGGGTTATATAATGGTGCGGTGATGTTCATTTCTTATATACTATCATCGAATACAAATTAATTTAAGGATAATTTGATAGACCTGTTACCACTTGTGCTGTTTTTTGGACACTTCGTGTTTTGTCAATTCTAGCGGTAGGCATATCTTGCTGTTTGCGTTATGTCAGCTCTGACTGTGATGCTGGTGATTTCGCAGTATTTTGCGTGGTGCTATGATCTGGAGGATGCGGTAGCTGAACTAACCGATGGTCAGCGCGCCGTTATGGCTATGTTGGATGACTTGGATCGTCCCGAACGGGCTGATGACTTCTGGAACACAATGTCGGGGGCCGTGACCATAGGCTCAATGCTGATGGTCGTGGGGTTGTCTGTTGGGGTCGGCCTGGTGTGCTATTGGCTAGAGAAACAATGGAGAGTCATCATGAAGAATCTCACTGCTGCTGTGCATACCGATTTAGTATCTGGTGAAAGCTGTCCCTTACATAGTCGGCGGTCCGGCTACACTGAGGAGGAATTAATTGATGGACCACCGCTGTATTGTGATATTGTATGAGTTTGCTTTGCTTTTTTGTTATTGTTGGATGGCCCTTTTTTTCAGAAAACTGCTTATCCCCTGATTGACTTTTCTGGCATAGAGGCTGTGAGAATAAATTAAATTACGTTTTCCTTTTATAGTTTATTTGGTAGTTTTGTCTGAGACAGAACGGGGCTGGTTCCGTGGATGAGCTGGCTTTGAGCCAGCTCACCCCTGGGCTACCAGGTTTATATGGAGATTTGAAGTTTTTGAAGATTTGAGATCTATGGTGTGTTTTTACTCTGTGAATTGGCGCTCCATCAGTGCGATCCGACGAGTATAGTACTTGTTCATGAAGTACCGTAGAGGGCGGTCTTTGCTGTCAAAGTAGGGCTCCGTGCATGACCAACCCTCCCATCTGTCATGGTATTCCAGCATAGTTTGTAGTGGATTGTTCTGGTATGGAATCCATTTTTTTGCATGCGCGAGGAAATATGAGCATGATTCATCCAGTATTTGGTATATTGTCATTCGAAGCGCGTTTCTTGGAACCCCAATATCCATTTCTAGAAACTGCTTAAGGGCCTGTGGTGGGAACTGGCCTAGTGCCCTTGCTATGAATCTTCTAAGTTCCCGGTTGGTATAGGTCCGGGCTGTTGGTGAGATAACTGGCATCCTTTCTATTACAGAATTTCTCTACTTTTTTTTTTATATATATATATTTGTTTTATTGGTGTAGCCTGGGTTCTGCCAGGGGATTGAACATCAAAAGAATCCCGTGGTGAGTCTTATCGTGGGTGTTGAGTTGTGAGGGAGATCGCCCGGTCGATACCCCTTTGATATATGATTCATAATTTTATATAGTAGTGTTGGGTGTCTTTTATGTATCCTTTCCATCCCCTGGGTTTTCAGGTCAAGGGGGGGGGTGGTATTGATCCAAACTTTACATGTCAATGATCTTGCACCTTGTGAGACCAGGTAAACATAAAGACAAAAGACTGTCACGGTTAACCGCGTCCTGGCGATGGTGCCGCTCTCTGAGATTTATGCATCCACCTCTTATGTTATGGAGTCGCCTTCCACTAAATTTCATTTCTGGATATTCTGCAAATAGTTTATCATTAGAGCTTTATATCCCTGCTCGTGCACGGGTTTTTAATTGTTTAGAGAGTTATTTTGGACCTCGTATCAAATAGAGAAGTGATATCCATCGCCGATGCATTCCGCCTGTATTTTTTATCTACAGATGTGCCTGCCCCGCTATCTTCCTGGTTGTGAGGATGCCAAGGCTGATGTCACCGTGAGTATACCTTTTTCCGATGTTATCCCCGCTCCTACGCTGAATCAGCGCAAGTTAGATTTTAGTGTAGTAGGTTTGTAAATTAGTTTTTAATTTTTAATTTCTTTAATTTTAATTTTAATTCAATCTTTTAATTTTTCAAAAATTAATTTTAACTCGTTTTAGCGCCGCATAGAGGCTGTGGTGAAACAAATGGAAGCCCTCGCTCGGCAGCAACAAGGCCGCATTGACCAATTGCATCAATCCGTTTATCCTTTGTTCCAGGATGGCTCTATTGGCCCGCTATGCAGCCCTTATCAAAATGGCTTGAAACAATGTGCCTATCGTCTTGATCAGCAGTGGCCGCCATATCCTTCCTGGTCTCAGCAAAATCATTGTAAACTGTTATTGTCAAGGATTGCCGAGCAACCTATTACAACGACCGCTGCTCCAGGCGTTGGAGACGAATCCCTTTTTCCGTCTATTGCGCTTGATACTACGACCCTGTCTAGTCTAGCCCCCACGCCTGCACCGTCTACTACCCCTTTTCCTCCAGGGACTCCCTCCATTTCGATGGTGGTTTCGGAGGCTGCACCGTTGACTCCTAGCCTCCCCTCCTTGTGGGTCCAATTTAGAATAGGTTTGGCTTTGGGGTTTGGCCTGTATTGGGTTTGTCATGCCGTAATGTTCGTGGTACATCATGCCCGGGGTATTACTACCTCTGCATGGTGCGCTGTGCTCCGTTTATCTCGTCCTCCTCGACTTTCGGCGCCTACCTCTTTACCCGCAATCAAAAGTTCTGATCCGATGCTACCTTTAGGGGAGGCTGTAGATGCCGCCGGCGGTAAAATGATGGATCCTGTACCATGTCCTGGCGAAGTGTGGTATTTATCCACCGTGTAATCCCTGAGTCAAACACTTGTTATGAGTACTTGTCTTATCGCCCGTTTTATCCCCTGTATTATGCTGCCTAACTTAAATAAAGATGGAAAAGATAGAATACGACCAGTGGCGTGTTATTTCCCTCGTAATTTATTTTATGTTGTGACGTCCCTTTTAACTGTTTAGCCTCCCGGAATTAGTTTCGAGGCGCCCCGTAGAGGGCTGTCTGGGAGTGGTTTTTCGGAAGGTTCGCTCGCCCTCTATCGTACAGTAGCTTCCAAACTGTGTGGGCGCCGACCCGATTGGTCGATCAGCAGTGGCCAATTATGTCGGATAATATTATTCGAGTAATTGAATGTTATGACAATCATGTGGGAGCCTTGTTCTAATCAGTTTATAAAACTTGTTTTTCTCCCATTTGACTTTAGAGGGAGTGGACGGTAGTGGCTTTGTTGATTATAGTATGGATTCGTACCGCTGACAGATGTACTCAGCGGAGAGATATGCTAGAGAACCAATTTCAAGGGGAGCCTGAGAGAAACTCTTTTTTTCTATATTTTCTGTTTTTAGAGTGAGTGTGTATTTACCGGGCTGGATGTCCCTTCGTTCCAAGCCTGACCGTTCCAAGCTGAAGGTACGTTTTGTACCGACTCGGGCGATTAGTCCACCTTCTGGTCCTGACTACTCTCCATCCCCGATCGAGTACGTACCGGTACAATCGGTACAGCCGGCGCTGCCCGTGTCCGGACGTATGCCACCTCCTGTTGCTAATGATGGTCAAGGTTCTTCCGTACCGGCTCGGACGATCAGTCCGTCTTCCGGCCCTGATTATTCTCCATCTCCGATCGAGTACGTCCCACAGCCAGCGCCGCCCGTACCCGGACGCACGTCACTACCTGTTGCTAATGATGGTCAAGGCTCATCTCCGGTGCCTTCCCCCATAGAGTATTCACCGGCCCTTGTAGAGGTTCCGTTACGGACCATGGATGTGCCGGCCGTGCCTGACGGTGCCGCCCGTATTTATCAGGTATGTAATTTATTTCGTGTAACCGGTCTGATATATATTTTATGACTTAATTAATTTAAATTATTTCTTATTTAACAGTTTTTACTTTTTCTATTTTAGCATCCTCTCCGCTCGGGGGACGTGGTGGGCGGCTGGACAGATCTGTCTCCTAATACTGTAAGTGATCGTTGTGCCCCAGGTTCTCTTTTTTTATCAATCCCTATATGTACCTCATTTAACCTTCCGTTTTTAGTTGACTCTGGGCGTGCCAAGTACGTTTTTATTGAAGCTGCAGGCCAATACTCGTCAACGGCTGCTGCGTCATGGCCTGAAATTGAGTGCAACTTTCACTGTTATTGATCCGCATGTAACTCCGCCTGTTAAGGTATGTATTGTTTATTACTTTGTTTTAGTTTATTTTTTTCGATTTTTTGATTATTGGTGCTCTGTTTGGGGTTGCGTAGCTTCATCCTGCCGGACCTAGGTCCCGCTGATAACGTAGCTTTTTAGGTTCGTCCCTGCAGCTTGTGCAGTGTGCTCTTGCCTCCCAATGTGACCCCTATTGGGTCCGAATACATGTCAATACGTTATAATGATGATACTTATCCTTTGAACTCCCCTATCCCTCTGGATCTGACCACTGCCTGCGAAATTCACAAATATTCCATAGTTTGCTATTGCTTAGCTTCCTGTCATAGTGATAAGGCGTTAGATTTGAAGGTGGAGTTGCTACTCCAGAATGTGGTGATGACTCAGGGGGAATGTCAATATGGAGTGTATCAACCTACTACCGAGTTGTCCTGCTTTTTTCTGACCAGACCTTTCCCAAATGACCGTCCACTGTCAGACCATTTCTATTGAGCCTGTGTTGGCCTAGTGGCCCTGTTTGTTACTGTGTCTTGGTCGCGTTTATATACCGTCGGCACTCATCGATACCGTCCCTACTGCCCCTTCTCTCTGCTCCCTGTTCCCGTTCTATCTCATTTACTTATTCCAGCAAAATTTCCTTCTATTGTACCTGGTTACATCTTAGCCGTTCTCTTCCAGCGTCTCCTGCTGTTTCTATCCTCACGGCGGAGCCCCTCCGTTCCCGTGAATCATTTAACCAGCCTAGTGGTGTGCTCACTTTTTGTATTTTAGACAGTTGTAACGTTATGGAGCCCAAGTCCGAAGAGGTAGAAGATAAAGGAGTGAAGACCGAGGCTGCTGAAGATGGTGGTGACGGTGGCCCGAGTCCCACTGAAATGCGGGAGATGTATGTGCAAGCTAAGATGGTTATCGGCCGGTATCATCGTTGGGTCGAGCACTTATATCGCCAGAACTCTTCATTGGGCTGGGGATATTCGGTTTATCTGATTGGACGGCTTCTCCGTCCAGGCTATCCGTATCCCTGTTCTCTAAGACCTCCTTAATTACTGAGCAACAAACCATGATGGCCCATCATAATCGGATTGTGTCCGATTTATTCTCTCAAATGAACCATCAACATGTTCTGATTCAGGAGTTACTGTCCTCTCGCAAAGAGCTGTTGACTTTATTGCGTGCTTCCCCTGCTGCTGAGGCAGAGGTATCGGCTATGTTGAGAAATAAGGGTGGGTTTCCTCAGCCATCTCCCGAGCCGTAGTTGTCTGCCCTAGCTCGTGCTACACCAATAAAAGCTTATTTGCTAACCCACCTTTGGTCCTTGTCGTTTTACGCTTGGTCTACACTCGTTTTTACCTGGTAATTATTTAGACTGCTTACGCGGTAGGTGTCAGGAGTTGATGGAGCAATATTTGTCGCCAGATGAAAACTACGCCCACCAGGTATTATAATATTTTGTTTTTTGATTATATCTTTTAATTTTAATTTTAATTTTTACCTTGTCCGCGTTTTAGGCCGGAATGTTGAGCGTGTCGTCCCCTGACCCGTTATTGTATGAAGACTTCATGGAATTTATGGCTACCAATCCGAACAATCCCTTGGCCTATGAAATCCCTGATCGTCCCCATTATCGAGGTAAGTGTTTTTGTGGGTTATGAGGGGTTCTACACTGTTATGTGTCACTCGTACTGGCACTTGATAGTTAAATTGTTTTACCCCTTTTCTTTTTAGAACACATTCGATTGTCGGCAACCGCGGGGGGCGTGATTGTAGAACAGCTTAGACTCGATGTTCGTCAATATCCCCATGTGCCTGTAATCCATTTTCTTTATCGAATACGCCGTGCCCACCGGGAGGCTCTGGATGAGTGAACAAAACATTTTTCTGTTCGCCCTTTGTGACAGCTTATGGACTCTAACTATATACACTGTACTGCCGAATGAAAATAAACGAATGGGTGTCCTCGGACTCAGGAACCAAATGGTCTTTTGTAGGTGGAAACGCCTAGTTATTTGATCGTTCGGCTTTTTCTCATTATTCCTTATAGGTTTCCGCGGTGATTCCATGCTTTCTGAGTTAGTTGCTTATTGGTCGCGACTCTTTCCGCAGGGGGGGTGGATGGCGACGGAGTTGCTTAGTGGGCCGTAACAATCTCCACGTATGATTGGATGTTTTTAAGAAAAGGCATTTATTATTAGAGAATTTCCGATTTTGAGAGATAGAAAAGAATCGGTCCCGATCCAGGCGCAAGTTATTTCTTATTAATTTATTTTATTTTTTGCTTCCTCTGGTATTTGTGCTATCTTGGTCTTAGCTCTCGCGTTTGACTCGTATTAGGTCATGCCCCTTCATGTCAATTGGTGTTTAATTATCGCTGTAGGAGCTAGTTCTGGCCCCCCTTTACCACAGTGGGACGCTAGTTATGCTGCTGATTGCGTTGATGCTAAGACTCGCTGCATCAAC
>SCLD01092608.1:0-12600 GCA_004367895.1 Oikopleura longicauda | reverse complement strand
ACGAAACATGTCTAAGAAGGCGATTTATTGATGCCCATCTAGGCATCGAATTAGAAGGCACTTCGTCGCACGCACGCACCGCAGTAGTACCAGTGGTAGGTAGTCTCTCATTAGTAAGAGTAGAAGGAAGTGTTATTTTCATTACACTCAATTCGCAACACACACAGACACACACACACGCACTACTCACTCACTTATCACTACTGTAGCAAGTTTATTTTTGGCAAGTCTATTTGGTGCGACATGATGCGTGCGATGTCCCAAAGAAACACGTTTGAGTAAAATCAGCGCGGTCAGAGACGATTCACAGGAACCGATTAATTCATCACTCAACGTACTTGTAGCTGCTCCTTTGGTGAACATCAAGTCGTCCCAAGAAGAAGATGAAAAACACGTCGAAGTTGCAATTTTAATGGCGTATGTAGCCACAATATGATTACCAATGCGTCTACTTCTTCTATCAATGCCACTTATTCAATGAGACGAGATTTTATGGTGATCAACAGTTTAGAATGATGACTGCTCTCTGTGACCGTTGTCGAGAGAGATATCAATCTGAAAAAGCGCATTTTCCATCAAGTTGTAGTTTACAAACATTTGTCAAGAGTGAACTTGAAACCGTTAGGGCTTGCGGTTTGGGCCTATGATGCTTGCGAATCTCGAGAGTGATGTGAACCGTCAACTGTTCCTGGAAAGTCGCCACTCGGCTGCTATTTTGAACATGTACTAGCACGTTGTTTGATTTTTGCACTAGAAGGCTAGGCTCAACTATATTGTGTAGTGTGTCGACCAAAGATCAGTGTTTGACATTTTAGAAGTCGAAAGTTCATCCCATTTATAACACATGTTAAATTTTGTCAACACATGTTAAATTTTGTCAACAACCGACAGTGTTTTCGCCGAATGGCGAATGATTACGAGTGGTGGTGATGGAAAAGGAGTCGGTCCACTTGGGCATTATACGGCGCATTTCACTTATAACGCCCGGATCAGTGTTGGATTCGCTTTAGAAGTCACGTTTATAATTACCACCACTACCCCCACTATCAGCCCCCCATCACTTCGCCCACTGCGATAGCATCAGCATCTAGCCTAGGAACGGGGTTGACTTTCCATGAAAAAATTATTCAATCCAATGTTGTGCGTAATTACGTCGCTACAATGATTTCATTACGATATGACTCAATCCAAAAGCGACTACTCCAAAGCACCCAAAATAAACGAGACAACCAACTAAACGCATACACAGTAGTGGGTCAGCCATTAGAGCGTATAGTGTTAGAGACCACGTTACATCCCATCAAGAGATTAATCGCGGTTTCGCGGTTCTGATTTGAGCACTTTAATCAATTTCCAGCCCCTCACCACCACCATGATACACTAGCCGAGATGGTCTCCCATTCCTCGTCAAGTGCTTTTCCGACTCCGAAAAAAAAACGGCGAAACGTTTATCTATCTACATGTTGCTCTTTTTTCAATGTTGTGAGTGCAATATTATCATTCGCAATCGACGCTTGTTTAAGTGGTGGCAGCTCAATTCAGACATTGACGAGGGGAAAAAGCGATCAACTAAGCACCTGAACCAGTGTATGCAGCATGTGGCGATCGAATGATGAAGTACACTTATTATAATCATGTTAGCTCAATTTTGAATTTTGTATCTCGTGTAACTTAGGAGGTATGATGTTCGTAATCGCGCTCGATACAGTATAATCACGAACATCTAATAAATTCAATTACTTAGGGTTGCCTTTGTCCAGAGATATAATCAAACTCCTCGGCCACATCGCGCCTACTTCTTCCGGTTATAACTCAATTACTACGTTTTTTTTGTCGTCAGCTTGAAAAAGCGATCGTTATAAACGAATAAAGCCGAAAAAAAGTGTATCAGGCGGAATCCAACAGCCCCCTCATGAACCGTTCAGGCCGAACGTTTTTTGACAGGGCGCACTGTTTCATCTATTACACTGATCGCCGTCGTCGCTTAGGAAATCACATCCGGTCGTTTGTACATTAGATCAACGTGAGTTCAAAAGTATTGACAGGGTCGGGGCTGGTCAATTCCGCGAGCCACATGTTGAGACAGTCAGTTTATGAGAAACAAACGCCGACGCGGTATTTAGTACACTTGTATCGAGTAGCGCCGTCTTTTTAACGCTAATGTCTCTCAGGCACAGCCGTTTTTCGGCGGTAAAGTTAAGTCGCCATGTAAACCCCTTATCGCCTGACAGTTTGGTAAACTCGGCGGCCCAGTTTTTTTCACTCTTTGTTTTGGAGGTTGGCGGGGCGTGAATGAACACAGCTGAGTTCGAGACCCTCACAGACAGGTATTGGACCTATCAACGTCCAAATAGTGGGATAAGGGGTGCACTGGTGCTCGAACTTAGATGGTCTATACAGTGTCCAACCGCCAAATATTTATACATGCATTGCTTGTGGTCGGGCTTGTCCCCCTGAAACCGCAAATCCTAGTTGTTTTACAGGCACAACTCAAACACAAGACACTTTATGGTAATTACTTGCGCCTTTCTCTAGTACTTTGTGTTAAGCTGGTCAGCTCGTTCTTTTATCCACGAATAAATATTGTTTGACCTCCACCAAGGATTGAGAGGCCAAAAGAAAAAACCTTCAACCAAATACTCACCAGATCCAAGTGGAACGGCCAAACATAACCACAGTGTCCAAATGTGCCGAACTGACCTTACATGCACATCGTGTGTATGTGTGTGCCGCGTTGATTCATTTATAATGATCATTTTTGAAGAAAAACCTTTTTTGTCTGGCTGTTTCGCGTTTTTTTTTTTGATTGAGTGGCCAGAGTTGACCAGAGTGGGTTGCGTGGTCTTTTTACGGAAATATAAGTGGTGAGGTCGAACTGAGCCAGATCAAAAAACGTTACGGAGTTTGTAGTTTGGGTCAGAAGTGACCAATTGAATCGATAATTTGATGGCTAATCCCCACCCGACGGTACATAAGAAAACGACAAAGGGTAAATGATATGTTGGTGGCTCAACCACCGCTAATTAAAGAAAACGGTTGAGCATCTATATTTTGCATATCCCCCTCACTAACTCACTCATTCACTCACACACACATACGCTCTTGCGCAGCTGATTGGCTCTGGTTGCCCTGCCCCCCTGTTGCCAATAATCTATAATTTAGAGCAATTTCGAGGATCAGGTTCATCTGTTCAATTAGCATACCACGTTATTTTACCCTCTATCTGTGTGTGTGTGCAGTGCACCGGCCCCAGCGTACGTGATATTGATTTGAATTTTGAAGTACGTCTCCGTATTTGAAGACAAAGAAAAAATGCGCACTTCCGCCAGTGGCTGGAACTGATCCGGCACTTCAAAAGTGGCTATTTTCGTGTTTGATCTAAACAACGAAATAAGAAGTTCTATTTCCAGATGCTCCTACTAGAACCCTTATTTTCGTGTTAGGCCCGCCACTTCGATACAAATGAACCCCGGGCCAGAGACGCGCGCACGACACCTCTTCCACTTATTTGTCCAACAGTGTAACAAGGTCCCTGAACATTTGCATAATTTTGAGAGACAGATTGTCATTTTCACTTTTTCACTTTTTTTTGAACGACACACACACATACGCGCGAGCGCTTGCGCAGAGCTTTTTTGAGTGGTAAATCTGACAGGCGACAGCTTTCGTGTATTTTTCAACGGTGATATGACGCTGATTACGCATTTTTTTGGAGAGTTTTGACTCCACCAAGAGTCAAACCAAACAGAACAGGAAATGAGCCATATTTAGTCATTCAACAGTCACCAACTAACTGGGCCAAGTCTCAATTCACTTCCACTCGTTTTTCTTTGCCAATCACGTTGTGAGTACATTAAATACACAATAAACTGGACAAGTGGTCAATCTTAGTTAGATTGGTGAAATTAATTTGATTCAAATGCGATTATTAATTCGTAAGCAGTAAGATGTTTTTTGGAACTGATGATTAAGCTTCAAGACGCTCGGCACTTGATTATGTCATTTGAAGAAGAAATCAAACAACCTCGTCGTCGTCGGCGCAACAAGCGACAAATGTTTGATTAGCACCTCTTCGAGTCCAGTGTGCGTGTGTGTGATGTGGTAAAGATAATAAAAATGGAACCTTTTGTTGTTTGAGCCGGAGACAGAGCGAGCAATGAGTGCACCAAAACAATTTTAGTGTTAAAGGTTGAGAAAATGGTTGACATTAATGGAGTCGGGCCGCCCCAATGTGACAAAACGGGTTACTGTATTTGATTTGTATCACATGTGTACTTACACACCACGTTGTAAATTGGCTAAAAAGTATGTTAAACCTGAGAGGGGCCGGAACTAAGTGTCCGATGCTGCAGTTATTTCCACCGTTCCCTCTTTTTTTATCTGTTATTAGCGCAATGCCAAATGGATTCGTGATTAGGCAGTTGGAAAAGGGGCCGAGTGCCAATTAATTCATGACCGTGTTAGCCCGTTGTGGTTGTATTAATTTGGTTTATCGTTTCACAATTGTCACACGTTGACCGGTTAACTTGACACACGGTACACAAGGATATCAAGTTCACCACATTTGTCGTCCATTTGAAGTGTGATACCCACCGCTTCCGAACATGAGTGAAGCGGTCAGACACCATACCAAAGCCATAACATTGAGCAATTTCTTGCCCTTATCCCCGGACGTTATATGGGGTCAACCCGAGATAGAAATCAAAACGACATTACGGACGGGGCAAAACGAGTCGACTTCGAACGATTCAAGGAATCAAAGGCGGAAAACATTAATCAAGGGCAGCCACTTAATTGAAGACGCTTACGTGTCTATAAATATAGCTAGAAAGTTGAAAACAAAACTCATCTCATCTCATATGAGATGGCCAACGTGACACACATTGGTGAGCGGACCAATGGATAGAACATGTTCGATTAGCGACACCAATTTAAAACAAATTTGACTCTCCAATTATGCCTGTTTGTCTAAATAGGTTTCACTTTAGTCTGTCTTTGATTGGAAAGCGGTAGTATAACTATGTGAATTTCGAGTCTAACTCCAATCATGGCTAGATATAAAAGTCGAAATGCGTTGAACTTACTTGACAATACTTGACATTTGAGTATTTGAGTTAGATGGCTCTTGATGATGTTGTAATTGCGGTTGAATCCCCTGTAACGATAACGAACGATTGATTCACCCAACTCCGAAATCGATCCCCAGAACCATGCAAATGACACGTATCATTTTGGTTGGCGTGTGTTGAGCGGCATTGAGAGAGAGAGAGAGCGACTGAGTCAGTCAGAAAATACGCGAAATTGCTTTGCAAGTGGCGTCAGGTGGTTAATTCGGTTAAAAGGCATGGTTAACCAGCCGTTACATTCATTCACTTATGTCATGTCTTCTTCTTTTTCTTCACTCATTGGCGACATGTTCCACACAATGCAACGGAAGTGTTTTAAAGGTGACCAACAGAACTAACAGAATCTTGACAATTCGTTTTTGGGGGGCCGACGATTAAATTACACCAATTTTAACGAACTTCGACCTTGATCCGTCAGTTTTTTGTTCGCTTATCAACCTAACCGCGCGTTTTAACGTCGCGACGATAAGAGCTGTTATTGTGACAAACACACACATACACTAGTGTAATAGTGTAAACGTCGCGGCGATGTGCATAATACTCGTAATGAGTAGAACTTAGCGTGTACCCACAAGGCGTCCGCTCGACTTCGGCGAAAAAAGGAGCTTTGATTTGGCATCGTGTGTTTAAGCCTGGTAGTGAAGACTGGTCACTCTTGTCAACCAGAGCATGTAATCGCTCTGTTCTGACCGCTGCATTGTTTGCTTCGTTCAATTTTTTGCTGTTTTTCTCGGTTTACGCGCGCAGCATGGATGCTGCTCCACCCAAGATTAGATAACGACACTGAACGACGGGTATATTACTGTATATATACCCAGAGTCAAGTCAAGTGTTGATATTAATAATTCGCGTGATCATTTTATTCTCCAAAGTCTCACATCAAAAAGTAGTAAGGCGGAAATGTTCTTATACGTGTTTGGGAAGTTGTTATAAAATATTCCGGCGCGAGTGACGCACACACAATGTCCCTCATTTTCAATCCAAACGTGCGTTCGTTATGATGATAATGTTGAACTGCTATTACTGCCATCATCACAAATGTACCATCGAATCAGTTGTCAACGCAAATCACTTTACTTGTCCCACTTTAGAAGTGCGTGCCATTAAAGCGCCGTATTTTTGTACGTTTTATTATTCATTGCCAATCACACAGAGAACGCCCAGAGATACAGTAATGGCATGCCAAGTGTCAACACGCCCGTCAAGTGCATGCAGTTTCGTTACGGGGCCAATTATGCTGTCATAAGCACTCACACTGACAGAAACAGTGCATCGATCACACGAAAAAGTGACAACGAAAGTGCCCGCCAGATAAGATCGGCTCGTTTGATAACAACTGATCAATTTGATCAACAACCGGTCAACAGGACACATAAACAGAACACATGCATCATGTTCAACCTGTTGATGACTCTTTGAACTATAAACTCGATGATCAAAGTCAAACGTAATCCATGGGAGGGCGTAATTTGTTTTTTAGAAGCTGAAAAAGTACGCATCACCAGCACCGCCACAACAGCAGCAATACCAGCCGCAACACAGGCACCACCTTACCGACCTTGCCCTGGTCACTAACCCCCTGAAGAAAAAACATAATTAGATATGTGTCGAACACACAGCGGCAAGTAGTAGTATACACACGCCTTCTACAACGTCTGAGAATGATCTTGATCGATCTATATTGACGACGACGACCACGACGATGACGGACATTCTTTTCGCTGTCAAGGAAATGTATTCCAATTTCCGGCATTGAGCCAGTTCCATTGATTTGATTTGGGTGTAGGGGTTCAAGTTAGAATTGCGCTCTTCCTTTTTTTGGCTCCCTCTATTCTAGCGAGACACAAGAAAACAACGGGCTCATATTAAAGTCGACGCATATTGTTCAATAAAGTTGGGAACAAAAAAAAGAGTGAATTCTTGAGATTTTTTTGCGTGCTGACCACAGAACCTTTGTGTAGCCTTGAGTGGTGAAAAAGTGAACACACATTCAAGTTCAAAGTGGCCCTCATTATGATGATGACGATGATGATCAGCCTCATCATGTTCAGGAACGGTTTTCGTTTTAACTACTACCACTGTTCTCTTGTGGTAACGCCGACCGTTTTATGCGTGGATTTATAGCGATTTGAATAATTGCATGTGTGTGTCACACTGTGCCAACACACACAGTTGGTTGGTGTGCGCAAGTGCGTGTGTGTTTAGTGTCGCCACCGATTACTGTGTTGTTGCGCCCAAAAGTCTTGATTGGATCAGGCGTGTGGGATTAGGCATTGCAAAAACCAAATAGCCATTCACAGCCCGTCGTCATCGATTGCCACAACAGTACAACGGGTGACAATCAGTCCTTGTTCGGTAAGTAGTGGTGTTTTTGATTAAAAAACATCCCCAAACATGACTTCAAGTGCTAATTGACTCAACGACACCAACGACGGCATCAATGGCGCCCGTCTGGCCCAGTGTCGAGTTTTTTGATCAATAACTCCTCTTAACTTTGTCTTCAACTCACTAACTTGATCAAAATCGAAATTAAACATGCATCAAGCGAAGTTGTTTATATCCGTTTCGCATGTTTATTTGCCAAGTTCACATTAATAATAATGCCGTGCCGATGGTGCGTGTGTATGTGTATGTATGTGCGACACGATTCGGTCAGTTTAGAATTGACAAGTATATACATGCTCTGCTTGTATTACCCTGACCGTAACAGGCCAAGTTCATCACGTGTCAAACAAATGGCGGTGGTGAACTCGATAATGTGTGTGTGTGTGTTCTGAAAGGACTCAACTTTAGAAATGGACTGTGCGAAACATAATACGCAAAAACAGCACTAAAGCCCTTCAAGTAAAATGATTGATTTTTTTGGTTGAAATTAGAGTTTTGTTGAATCACGAAAGTGTCAAACTTTGGCATTCTTTAAACTTTCTGGCCGGCGTGGTACTGAATATATATCACGTTATCAGGCGTCCATAAACGGATTTGAATATATGTGTTTGCATATCGCCAAACCGGAATTGGTGGAATTTCGTTCAGTCCCGTTTCAGTCTGTTGCACACTGTTCTACTTCGGCTGATCCATTCACTTGGCTGATGTGTTTGCATGCGTATGTGTGTCAGTGAGTGAGTTGTGTAGTGTGATTGATGTGTATAATCTGTGAATGGTGATAAGGAAACAACAACGAAATGCGATGACGCAAGCCGAACCTTCAAAACATGCAAAATGATTTATTTGAGCGTGTACTTTAAAATCAACCGCCGCCAGTTCCTGTCGTGATTTGGTTCACTATCTTACTGTGCTCATTGAATTATTTAAAAGCGCCGTGGAATATACTGTATATTATATACAAGTCGAGGTATACATGTTGAATTGGACTTGGCTCATAAATCATTAATGACAGACGAGTTCTCGGATCAAATGAGTTTTACATAAGATGACTATGTTTATTCGAATATGTTTTACGTGTCAAATCGTCAATCGGGTTTATTATATTTCACTATTAAACTTGCATCCCCTTTCGCGTCCAAAATGACCACTATATAAATGTTTTTTCTTGTTTGCCTTCAAACACAAAAACGATGAAACTTATTATACTTACGCTTTTTTGTGTTGGAAACTGTATGATTCCTGGAAATCATACCGACGAGCATAAAGACCATGACGATCACATCATGATGCTGTCAAGACTTCTGTTTCGACTCAAGCTGAAATGTAGTAGTATCAATAATTTTGATTAATCAAATCAGCAATCACTTTGCAGCTATCGCTAATGGCGTGCAAACATGCATAAGTATGGCCGAACATCAACCCGAGATGGAAGAACTTTGTCTTCAAACAATTTTCAACAGTGATTTTTTCTGGGACTGATACACTTGAATGTGTCAATATTAGAGCTAGTTAGTATATTTTTCGTAATTAACGGACGAAATATCATTTTTCCGGACAATAAAGCTTTGAATAAAAATCAGTTGTTATAACACCGGTTCCATCTTTGAGCACTTCAACGGAATGGTCTGTCTTGTTGAAATTTGGCGTTGAATTTGTACGACCTCGACCCAGTTCACCAAACTCACTAAAACCAACAGAGCTAACGTTTCCGTCCGAACAAAGTAAAAGTGCCTGAACACATGTCCGTGAAACCTGCAGCACTTGATCATATTAAGTAGCTTCAATCGGACTTGTTATTTCGTAAATACGTTTAACGTCATTATAGTCATCTAGGTCTTCTTTAACCCAAAGGCACATCCAAGTGTCGCCCCAAACGAATTGTCCGTTGTCACGCACGTCACAGCATTTCGGCAAGAACTCGATTCGAGAAAGCTTAAGATAATCTGTTCGTACATAAAGATAAACATAGACTATGTTACATAGTGTCAAAAAAGTTCGATGGATAGTCTCACGTCAGAAATCCATCAACAAGACATGACGCCTTCGGCTGATGAATGCAAATTGACAATATAATAAGTCATAAATTATGGCTGGAAATGGATGTTTTGTACAATCCACTGTCACTAGACATCCTCGTTAAAGACTAAGAGAAGAACCAGAACCAGGTATTCAGAACTATGAAGATTATCAGTGCAGCGGTTTGTCTTTTTGTTGTTACTACTCAGTTCGCACTCGATTACAGAACATTACGGGATGAAAGAAATTTTGGAGAACAAAAAAGAAACCATGCGAATTTAGTCCCATTCTGTCATTTTATTTCAATGTACCTAGCCGCCGGCGGACACAATTGGCACTTTTCAGAGCACAAAGCTTCAAGGTTCCCATCGACTCTAAGGCGACGTTCGATAAACCGAGTTAAATGCTGACTTAGTAACATCGTCGAATACATAACTTACTTCGTCTTGGGGTTTGTCTCAAAACTCATGAGTTGAATCGATTTTTCCATCCAAACTTATAAAGAAGCCCATTATGTATTACAGAACATTCAGTACAAGGTGATAAAAACTAAATAAATTATTGCGCCCAATGAAACTGTCGTGGCGAGCGCAAAACTGATAACGATAGCCAAATAAATTTTGCCACGTGTATAATCAACGCAAAGGCAGCGATCGCGTTCATCATTGAAGGCGCCCGCCTTTCCAATCAGATGACGATTGGTGACGTTCAACTCGCCATTCGTCCTTATAGTGGCAATCACATTCAACGGTGTCTATGTTTAAATTGTGGTGAGACTTTTTGGTGAGGCTTTTGATCACCTTAACATGGAAATTACGCCAATTGAATGGTGTGAAAAGTGTCCCATCTTCCCGTCGGAAGTGTGTTTCATTGAACAAGACACTGCCCGTCCAGAAGGCAGTACTGTCGAATGGTGTGGCACGATGTACAGTGGGGTTCGAATAGAGTTCCACCTTATTTTTTTGATAATTTTATGAATCGAACTATGCTCGAACCCCACTGTATCATTTTCAAATCAGAAGTAAGGGGTGGCGTCCAAATTGAGCCGTTCATCTGGCGGCACACTGCATGCGCATTTGCTAGCTCCATGTGTGGGAAAAGGCCAATCGAAGCGTGTGTTGCATCAACACAGAAAAACCGACGAAAACAGCTCAGCCAAAATGATGTATTGAAGCCTTTCTCGATGATATTGCGTTCGCCAAACGACAGGGTGGGTTTCCGCAATTCGGCAAGAGTGCGCTCTTTCAAATAGTCACACCTATTACTATCTTCTGTTTTATAATGTAGTTAAACAGATTGTTTTTTTCATCATTTTTCATCGTTTAAACCCGTGATACTGTATCAATGATACAGTCTCCAGGTTGTGCGCTTCGAAAATCAACAAAAACAACCTGTGAAGCTTGGTGTGGCGTACTAAAACGAGCAGGTCCAATATGAGCGGGTAAAATGGTGGCTAAAAAATTTAAGACAAAAACGGTTGCTAAAATGAACATACATGAAGATGACTTTGATCCCAGGGTAACCGGACTGATTGGTTCGTATCGCCATCGATCCATTTCCATGTTTGAAAATCGTAATTAACATTGATGGGGAAAGAGACGTGACATGGCCGTGATGTTTCCTTCCAACAAATAATCGGTAGTATTACAAGTAGATCACGATAACCGGGCACACGGCGATCACCACCGCGATCATGGCAGAGAGCGTCACATGAGCAGGGCGACTCCATTTCTGTCTCATCAAATTCATTGACCTGACAATCTGATTCAACACGCTCGCGTTGCTCGAGCGGTACTTGATCGAGCGAGAAATCGAAGCATTTCACTGATAGAACATCACACAAGTGTTCTACCCACTGTTGCATTTTTTCCTGAGTAGTAGTAGAATACTGGCTTTTATACACGTGAGCGTATGCCGTCAAGCATATAATTCATGGAATAAAATATCCTTTCGCTTTATTGACCACCTCTTTCGTAACACATTGAGTTGTCCTCACATAGACTGTCAACAAAATTAAGCAACAATAATGCTCACAAAAATATCAATGATCGAGATTGTTTTACAGGACGTAACGGGTCAGCTTAGGCATATTGAGCGTGGTCGGCCATCTGGTACGTATCACTCAATAAATCACTCCAACGCCTTTTTATTCACATAAAAACGTCAAAAGTGAATAAGTTATGTGAGCTAGGTCATGTAACACCGTCGAATACATAACTCACTTTGTCATGGGGGTTTGTCATATCAGATACTTTCTACACGTGCATTTGAAGCCCAAGTTATGTATATGACCGTGTTACATGAACATGTTACATGACGACTGGAAAGCTATAAAACTCACGAATTGAATCGATTTTCCATCCAAACTTTGTAACAACGCAAAGTTTAAACAACTAAAAAATGAAACTCTCTCTGATGCTGATTGTCACTGTTGGAGCAGATTTGATTGGTTACAATCGCGGCGTCAATAATGCGTTCGAACACAAACACGCAATTGTCAAGATGAACAACTCAAATGTTGACAATCGTTTTCTACTCGTCAAATACATGCTCCATCTTGGTCGATTACAAGAAGCACAGAAAATAATGCGAGAAGTCGGGGAGGAACAAAATGGCGGGCATCAAACTAATCGATTCGACCGGTACTACAAACATCGACAATTTAAAAAGTGATCTATCTTTGTTAAACATAACAACTTGCTAATATAAAAATAAACATGAATTGTTTAACATCTGTTAAAGCGACTTTATCTCACTAAAGTAACGGCTTAGACACGGAAATAATACGACCGCGGTGTCGAGTAGTCAGTGCATTCAATAAGACCTAGATTTACGAGGATATGCGGTATTTGAAATGGTCGTCATATCAACTTTCAGCCTTTTATGCAGTAGTATGACGAAAACCAACTTCAGAGGAAGTCACTGGCTTTGATATCGAGTTTGTATGTCTTTGCCTTTTGTTAACAATCTAACACTCCTGTCTTTATCCCAAAAATGCGGGTCTTATGCAGCATAAGTTATGCTTCACCGGCACTCGCATGCTTCTTGAGCGCACGAACTGAAGAAAATCAGG
>SCLD01092597.1:0-12603 GCA_004367895.1 Oikopleura longicauda | reverse complement strand
GTGGGAAAAAAGAAAATATAGGTGTAAAAAAATATATATATATGTATATGCGTGAAGTGCTACTCTTATAAGAGCGGGAGATATATACATTGAGGAATTTTTCATGAAAATGACTTTGGCAGCGTATCGCCGATTAGTCTTGGGCAAGTGCTAGTATATTATTGGTGGAGTATACTAAAATCAGTTCTAGGGATAAACTGGGAACCGCTATCTCCAGCCACTAGAAGATGATCTATTGGCTTCATAATAGTGTCAGTTTTTTTCCAGGTGAAATCTATCATGGGACGCGCTGAGCCAGATGGTTCATAAGTGACGGTGGAAAGAAATCGACATGGATTGAAATCTGAATTGGTTTCCACGGCTTCATCCTCCATTACTGACAGTTGCATTAACGCTGATCTGATGATGATAATCTTTCGAATAGAACTAGTGACATTTGGTAAACTTGCTTCGTATTCCTCCTTTGAGAAGAATCGTTCAAGATGTATGAGATGAGTTTCGATTTGCTGCTGTTGTTGAGGATCTGTGGATATGAATCCGTGTTCTTGAAGGAGTTCACCCACCTTCTTGCAATTTCGTAGCTGCGACCGTTTTGTTTTATCATTTTTATATCCAAGCAAGGAACAAATGAGTTCAGTGATATCGAATCCAGCCACCATCGCTAATATCTGATTCTTGAGGCGAGCAATCTCCGGATCAAGCCCACCACGACTAATGTAATTCCAGCATTCGGCCCTTATTGTTTTTAACGGATTCACAAGTTGCCAAACCGACATTCTGAAAAAGAAAAGTGATGACGGAGCGAGTAAGAGGTGGGTGGTGTATTCGGGGTGTCCTCTTGATTATTCAAGAGCAGCAGATATTATTGTTAAAAGGGGGAGATAGTTACTTTTTTCTTTGGAGATATATGAGAGATAAGAAAAAGGTGGTGACATTGAGAGTGGAGATACAGATATATGTCAAATGTGTTCACTACTGGGAATTAGGAATTTATTCCGAGTCCGTATCCATCTTTTTGTGTTTGTCAGTCTCAACACGAGTTTCAGCTTGATCTTCTGGGCCGGGCGCGATTTGCGACTTTTGGGTTTTAAGTCCAAGCAAACCAGGAGTTCCAATGTCCGAGGTCGATAGTTCATGATGTATGCTGGCTCCACTTTCATGCTGGTTTGAAAGAGATGTGGATATATCGTCCGGGTTGACATTGCTGATGTCGAAGATTGGAATTGCAGCTTGAGGCGCCAGTTTTCGTTTTTTGTAATATAGGACCTCAGAATTCTGTTTAACTTGAAACATTTTGTCAAGAGACGCCATGTCACATGCAGATTTATTTGGGGTTTCCAAAGTCGTAAGTCTCACCGGCGTAGTTGTGGAGAAACGAGAAAATTTGTATGGCGAAACCGGCTCATTGGTGGTGGCATCAATCAAGTGTATCGTTTTAGCTGGCACTACCGATATGGTGGTTCCCACAGCTAGACTATGGTTCATGACATAGTGAATCACCGACGCTGGAAGTAAGGGCGGAATTTCTCGATTTTCATTGATGGAGTTGAAAATTTGCTTGAATACTGATGTATTGACCTGCATCTGTTTAAGAATATAACCATGATGTATTGTGGCTACGTCGCATAAGTTCATGAGTCGTTGTACTGGCGCAGAAGCAACGTCTCGGTTGATTTCCATCCATTTCGCTTTCGCCATAGTTTCCATCATGGCCAGGTCCGCCTCCAATTTCTCAAAGAATATGCACTTCAGAGCATCAAGTTGTTTACACTGACCAATCCATGTACTTTCGTTTTCTTCATCTTTGTCTACATGCCGTACATTTATTCCTTGGAAAAGAGTGACCAGATCCACAATGAATCCTGACAGAATATCCCTTTGGGCCAGAGGTAAGGTTTGCAGAGTGGCTAGGTGTTTATTCGAAAATTGCGTGATTTTGTTGAGCAACCAACCTTGATCCTGCGGTTTGAGTTTGAATAACGTTTGAAAGAGTACTTGGAGATTGACGCCGAACTTATCAAAGTTTTGGCATATTTGGTCATAATGATCATCTTTCAAGTCAATATTTTGCAGCATAGTCAATACTTCGTCGTTAGAAAGCGATGGTTCGTCAATAATCGGGCTTAATTCCACCGGCGTGCTACTACGGGCAGGTCGAGTTTCCGCTGGCTTGCCTGGATAATATTGCACCAACTCCAACACGTCATGTTCATCGACGAAGAAGTCTTCCATCAAGGACGTGTCTTGGCCGAACCGTTCATAATCGAAGGTATTCACTTGATCCATACTTTGCAGATTGGGCAGAGCCACCGACGCATCAAAGTTTAGTTTCAAAATTTTGTTGGACAATACTATTTGAGGCTTCATTGATACAGTGGCATGCATATTACTTTGCCATCTCATAGCTGTTAAAGGGTAGGCTAGTTTCTTTCGAATTGGAATTTGAGACTTGACTTGAATGGATTGCGAAAAACGTTTTTGCGAGACTAAGAGATTGTATTGTCGATCATACGATGATGGTATTTGCGTGAGGTCATAGTCATTCTCCCAGTGAATTTCGTTTTCGTCTTTGAGCCATTCATTCATCTCAATTAGATGTTCTGGTAATTCAGTGAGCATTTCTAAACACTTCATTCTTGAAGCTAACACCATCGTGGTTCTTCGTACTAGGTCATCAGGAGATAGTTTGGCCAGTATTTTCATTGGGTGATTCGAAAAGTACAGTACATCCAAGGGATCGTTTGACGTCTGAGTTGTGAGGCTGAATAAATCATTCCATCCAGCAATCCATCCTCGCTGTATCAACCATAGCGGGGCTAATGAGGTTACATCAACGATCTTGTGCGCTTTGAAGAATGTTTTTAATTGATTAATCTCAATAAAGCATCCCGGTTCTCCAGCTTGTTGACTTGCAAAAGTACGGACATAGTATTGAAGAAGGACTCCATTGGTTCCTGAAAAATTATTAAATACTTATTCGCCGATTGAGTTTTCCGTTAAGTAAACTAAGTTAGTATGCTACACTTCCAGGTGTGACTTGGAATAATAGGAAAAAAAGCATAAGAAATAACAAAGTGGGGGGGGGATACCAAATATAGGAAGAGAGAGGTACATCTGGGGGCCCAGCTGTGTTTTCCGCCTATATGGTACAGCTGGATAGCTCTATTAGCCGTCAAGAGGGGTCGCTTTTCCAACCAGAGCAAGTATATAAAGTCTGTCCAAATCATATTTCTATATAATAAAAAATTCCTATATAAAAAAACTTTTATACAATAAAAATTTTCTTTGCACACAACCCTCATTTTGATACAGTTATTAAATCAAAACAATGTTGGACCGACATTCTACACTCGCTCATCAGTCTCAAAAGTCAAGCCTGACTGAGTGGAGTCTTACAACTGACTCAGATGATTTGCCTTCTATATTCACTGTGACGAGTAATTCCATCATTTCCGACAGTATTAATGAGCCTTCTATTTTCACCGTATATTCTGACGAGGAGGATTTCGTATTGGAGACTAGTAGGTCAGAGTCAACCTCCGCAGTGTCGCGAATATTGCTGGTATCAAATTGGCTTCAAGAATGTTCTGATCATATTGATGGAGGCACAGGTCATTCTAGCGAGAGTAATTCATGCAGGATTGATGGCGATACCTTGTCAAAGGACAGTTACGCACATATGCTAGCCGAATGCAAAAGTCCGGATTTCATTCATGCGATAGCCACAGCACCGGAGGACCTGGTGTCAATATTCACAGTAAATACAGATGATACCGAGTCTCGAGACTCAGATGAAATATCTCGATTTACTGTAGATAGTGACCTATCGTTCGAGGATGATAGTATGAGCGAATTTATGAGCGAATATACTTTGGAATCAGAAGAATTTGAAGAAGCTATTCCATCCGCTATCCTGCAGTCTTACGATTCATACGCTCAAGATCTCGAACTATCCGAACCTATGTATGCTAATGCCCAGGACCCTACGGAGGTCGTTATGTGCAGTATATGTCGTCAAGCTATTTATGGGCAAAAGGTTCGCACTTCATGTGAGCACACATTCCATTTACCATGTTTACAAATTTGGCGTATACATCAGCAGGTGTGTCCAAATTGCCGAACTGTGCTATTTTAACTGTCCGACCTGAGCATTGTTAGAACTTCCTATAGTAGAAATAAATGAGAAAAATGATAAAAAATAGTGGCTTTTTTAGTTAGTTAGTTAAGGCCGATTCTATTTTATTAAATATAGCATAATAATGTTGGCTACTGGGAGGTTGTTGTTGACTCTATTCGCGTCATTTCTGTTTCAATTTCCATAGATTCATAATGATCATTAAAATCTATCAAAACAGAATTGATGGTCGTAGAAAGTTCATCAACTGACAAAAAGGACGAATTTAAGACTCTGTTAGCCATAGAAACAAGATTAGCAGAGTGATATTTGCTTTGGTAGCTTTTAGCTAGATTTACCACTCTGGTTTCCATAACACGAGACCTCGTGCATCCATGGCATTCTAAAGGATTGGTTTTGACATAATGTGGACATTTGATATCAGTGTATACTCTAAGCTGGTGTTCAAAATTGAAGGTACCAAAGAGATCACGTATTCGGCCAGGGATTAATTCTAGACATGCACCTATATTACATGGGTATAGCCGTTGCTTCAGATGTTCAGTGGATAGGATTCGGAGCTTTTTGTGGTAATTTTTTATCACCATACGTGGATCATATGGAGTGTGGTCACTGAAGTACAAATGCTGTTTAATGAATTCAGCTACTTTTGGCGGGGCTCCTAAACGAATAACTTGGGATGCAAACACTAGAATCATTCGCAAATGCCAGTTTTTGAAAGAAGTGGTTCTTCCCATGATATGGAGAATTCTAACTGATAAGTTTGAATGTTGGACATGCTGTAGACCGAGTATATCAATCATCGGTTTAGTGGCTAACTTATCTAGTTCGACATATTCTTCATCTGAGAATAAAGGTATATATTCCGACGCAAAGTTGAAAAGACCTACATTTTTACTTTTGAGCCAAAGAGTAGCCTTGACTCGATCCAGAATGGTAACTAAAGTTAGGGCATTTGCACTGTTGCCCGCCATTTCTCTACACAAATGCGAAAAACGTCGATCAAAGGTAAGATTGGAGTCTAGGTCGAGGCCTAGGAGAGTCAGAAAAGGGCTCTGTTTTATGATACCTTGAGCTGTATTAAAGCGTATCATCTCATTATCATCTGTGTTACCTTGTAAGCCAATCACAATTGCTTTGCTTTTCTGGGCTTGAAGTCGTATTCCACGGGACAGGAATAATTCAATCACATCATTTGATATTCTTTCAACCAAATCTTTTCCGTCATTTTTGTCATTGGTGATAACTAAACATGATACATCATCAGCATATAAGCGGATTTCCGCATTTGGGATGTCTTGTACTAAGTCATCAACCCCATCAATCCATAGTGAGAAAAGAATTGGTGATAGAACCGCACCTTGTGGCACTCCTATTGGCAACGACGGCACAGAGTCACTGCGCTGCCCATTGTAGGACATCACTGCTGATCTATTGCTCAAAAATCCATCGAAATAGGCCGTTGCCGAGGGGTCACAGAACATGCTTAACCTTTCCACTAGTGATTCATGAGATATGGAACCAAATGCGTTTTTGCAGTCATAAGAGACTAAGATGGCGTAATTGTATCCCTCCATTTTGGCTTTCGAAATATCACAAAAGAGTTCTGAGTATAGTGTTCGAGTACCAAAGAATTTTCGAAAGCCATGTTGGTTCCAGGATAGTAAGGCGTTTGTGACTAAAAATGGTTGAAAAATAGCCTCTACCATTCGCTGCCCAGACGTGTCCAGAGGGTTCGGTATTGCGATGCATCTTAACTTTTTGAGATTGTTAGAGCCAGTTTTGCATGGCTTCGGAATACCGACCAGTTTCATATTTTTGTGTACGCTTGGGAAGCAGCCTGTCCAATGCGATACTTGCATAAATCGTAATAGGTCCATAGAGAGGCATTTTGGCATGTGTTTAAGAATCTGGGCGCTAAGAAGGCTATCATAACCCGCCAGTTTCGACCGACATGCCAACAGACACTCTCTAAGATTTTTAGATTTGTCGTTTTTGACTCCATCCCAAGCGTATACAATGTCCGAGAATGAAAATTTTGGGCCTTTGTAGGGTTTCCATCTGGGGTTACAAGGATAGTAGAGACCCTCTTTTTGTAACCCATTAAACTGTCTAATTAGAATAGAGGGCGGTATGGTTGCTAGAGGAGAGTCATCCGTGATTTCTTGACCAGGTTTGAATTTACGAAATATTTGCCACATGTTTGTGTGTAGTCGCTTACCCAGCTGTCGTCTAACACTGGTCACCAAATCAGTTTGTTTTAGTCGTGTGAGAACTGAGACACCGTAGTTGAGAGTAGCGTTCCAGTCCGATAACCTGTCCACTACCGAAATATTCGACCAGTCTAAAAGAGTTAATCGTAAAGCTTTTGTTTGATGACTTTCATAGACTCCAGTATGGTGTTTTACGAGAACAGACGGATATACAGGGGATACTGCCACAATAGTAGCTTCTAAAAGCGCCATCAATTGCGTGAGATAACGTGCGTTTTTACCGAAATAGCTTGGCTTTATTCCAGTAGTCTTCAAAATAGTTATATCTTTGGCATGTTCTCGATATTGTTGTTCCAAGATGTCTTTGTTCCAGTAGCGCACTATTAGCCATGCAAAGTCAATTAGTTCATCCGAAGGTTGATGTCGAGACTCTATCTTCTTGATATTATATTTTTCAACTACTTCAACCTGTAGCGTGATGTGGAATGCTGAATGCCCGTCATTTTTGGCCAGCACTTTACCCGAGTATTGCTTGCAAATGACATCTGGAATGTCCTTTGTGAGCACAGCATCAATTTGTGTATTCTGGTCTCCTCGTGTAAAAGTGTTGGCTTTAACGTGATTGTCAAAATATCTAAAAAGTCTAGTGAAGAGGGTGGTAAGCGCTGCACAATCGTACGTCCGGTCATTTGTGATATCCATATTCAGGTCGCCAGTAAAAACACAGAGCCCATTCCTAACTCTAGAAATAAATTTCAGATATAAGCCTGAGTAGTACTGCAGCCATGCCCGACTACTGTAACCGTTCGATATTCCTAGCGCCGCATTTTTCGTGGTTTGGGATGGCCGAGTAGCGTATATGGTTGCAACTACTATTTTTGTAAGATTGGTAATTTGGATCTCAATTGCCGTTAAAGGTGGCCCAATGTGAAGTTGCTTTATCTCGATTTCTAATTTTTTGTGGACTAAAATCATGGAGTATATACGATGCGCTTCAGATCGAAGACCCTCTGGCTTCTCAAACACTGGCTTGTGGTGAAAAATATGGTAATTGGGACCTATCCATGTACGATATTGTTTTAACTGTAGCTCATCAAGATCCAACTCCTGCAGTAAATATATCTGACCAGAAACAGTTCCGTCCCTAAGAAATGGGAACTGTTCCTGGGCTCTGTTGAGATTCACGGAGATAATGTTTATTGAGTTAGTCTCATAGACATGTTTCTGTATAGAAGTCAACGGAGTTGCAACAGGAGGATCGTAGCTATGAGTGGTAGCATGAGTTTTGTTTGTTGTAGCAGCACGTCTCTGTATTTTTACTAAATGTGCGTTATAAATTTTCTGAAACCCAGCTGAGAAGGCTGGAACTTTTTCTAGCAAATTTGTAAAGTAACCTTTGTCGTCGACCTCCATATCCGCAGGTGAATGAGCCGGGTCAGAAGTATCATGGGTTTGTAACAGTTTTTCATGACCTGGATAAGTGAAACCACCAACGATGTCTTGGAAAAGATTAATTGTCTCACCATTGAGTGGTTCAGGTATAAGCAAACCTGATAGGACGGCGTTGGGTCTCATTTTGAAATTGATAAATGGCAGTGGCGTTTTGGCATGTCCAAATTGGACAGGGAGGATGGCTGGTAAGGTGGATAAGACGGAGGGATGCAAATCGAGGAATGCACTAAAAGATCGTATCAGTTCACTTTCGAATAGCGAGAAGTGAAATTTTATATAGTCAGAAGGCTTACAGGTGTCGATAATTATTTTGCCGTTTTCGGTTTTGGCCGCAATTCTCTTCGAGGTAGATCTGTGCCCTAAACCAAATTTGTTATTTAGACAGTGTGAGTCACAGTATAAAAATCGGTAGTGGCTGAGAATTTTCAACTTGATAGGATGGAGATCATGTCTAAGCAGCGAGGCCATGAGATACTTTAGGCAATGATTTGACACTCTTTCCGGAAAACCTTTAATTATTTTCGGGGCTAGAGACAAGAGTAAAAATAGCGTTTTATTGTACATTTTAGGCCAAGGAAAACCATGTTCTCCCGTGATGTGGAATTTAGTGTTAGTTCTAGCAACAATTTTAGGAAATTCAACTATTTCTTGGAAATTGTTAGTGAACCATTTACTCAACGTGGTTACATCTTTCTTAATCAAGGCATATTCCCAAGCTTGACTGACTGGGGCACACGCATCAATGAATAGGAGCAATTTTGTGAATATGCCACCATATAGTGTGGTGAGGATCATAAAGGAATTCCGCTCAAATTCTTCTTGAGGATATACTAAGCGCGGTTTAAAACGCAGTTGATCCGGGACAAATTCAGTGGGAATAATATGTGAGTTCGCCGCATCAGTACACCCACCTTTTCTGACAAAGCGTCGGTTGGTGGTTCGTACGAGATTAGCCACGTGTGGAATTATGGGCATAAAAAAGTCATTGTCGGTGTAACCCAGATCGTCTAGAGAGATAATGTAACTAGCGTCTCCATCGGAAAAAGTGGTTTCCAAATAATCGTCATCCGAGTCTAAGGTATCGTCACTTACCTCTGCCGGATTTTTGAAAGCAGGATTTTTCTCAATCGGTTTTTCAAGTGACGAAGAGGGCGATAGAGTTTCTGCTGAATCATCCTTCTCTGAGGTTGGCGTTGGGGTGCTGGTGGCTCTTTCTTCTGGATCATCGATTGTTGTTTCTTGAGATATGGTCAAATCTACATCTTTGTCCATATGGAATGTTCCGTTCATGTCCACAACGTCTTCTGCATCGGTATCATCCCCTGAGAAAGTCTCAGATCGACCATCACAGTTGATATCCATATCATGTGGTAGATCGATACTATCAGCTAGTATCGTGTCCAGGCCAGAATCTTTGGTAATATCTGCTCTACCAGGTTCTTGCGACTTCGGTTTCGACACTGTTTGGACTGACAAAACCGTTTGGGTGGTTTTCACAGCGTCTCGAACACGTCGTTCTTTAGTTTTCTTGGCGGCCTTTTTTGATGCAGTTGGTTCTTTGGCAGCAGCAGCCATGGTCAAAGTTTTGAAGTTGGTGGCTTTTTCTACCATGCTATCATCTAAGCAGAATGGAGCGAAATGATCCATATTATCTCTGGCAACTTTGACATAGCGCATACTGGTTCTATTGTCGATCGCCTCCGGTTTCACCACAAAAGGTATTCGCGCTCCATTTTCAGTCCGATGGATAGCCAAGTCAGCAGAGACCGCTTTGGAGACCAGTCCAGTAATATGTTTTTTTAGCGCTGGCAGAGGTGGCGGAACCCATTTGCTCGCTTGCACGAGCGCAGAGATGTCATTGGGGTACGCTATCATCGCCGATCGCAATGAGTGTCCTAGATTGACACCAACTTCTAAACCAGAAATGCGCGTGAGTAGTGCTGTGTATACATAGCTCAAGTGTTCATTCAGTGACGTCATTGAAGCTTGGGTGTCGTTACATTTCACTGTGAGATCACGCAAGCTTTTTACTGTTGTTGGGGATACCGATGCGACTTTGGCTAAGATGTCATCGTATTTCTTATCCAAGGCAATTATGGTGGGTTCCCATTTTGTCTTGAATTGTTCTCCAATCAAAGTTCCAATTTGCAAAAGCAGATTTTCTTTTTCTTTTTCGAAGAGTGCCGAAACTTGATCAGTGATTATTTGCTGGGTCGAATGAGATGCACCCCAGTCATCTTCAAACGATTGCGGGATCTCTTTAGGATAGATTGTTGGAGATGATAATGCCGGAGATGCGGCGGTCACATCAGATACAGTGGAGACGGTAGGCGCAGCGGGTGCAGGTGCTTGTTTGACAATTTTTGCAGCTTCAACTTGTGCGTTGGCCAGAACATATTCTCTTTGTGTCCAAGGGCCCCCAATTAGCGCAAGTAGATTTCCAACTGTCATTGGTGCCGTAACTTGTCCAGAAAGGACCAGTTTTCTGGTTTCAAACATAAGATTACAAAGAACCCAATATGTGTCATGTGTGCTTTGTCCAGTGGTGACCATTCCTTGTTCAACCAACAACCGTTCAATCACTTTGGGATCAATGAGTCGATTCGCGTCTGAGCTTGAGCAGTATCCATATTTTTTACCGTGAAATAATGGTCTACCTCCAATTCCATATGCAAATTGGGCTTTTGGCGCTGGCCAAGAAGCAACCTTGATTACATGATCGGCTTCTGGCTGGAGCACCGGCTTGTCCCCATTGAGCACACTTAACTGAAAATGCGGTTGAGAGATATGAAAAGCATAACAAGGATTGGACAGCTCATCATTCCACGGTCCACGAAGCCCTGGGTTGGCTTTGAGATCCGATTTGTAAATGTCCATGTTGCCGGACATATTCATGCCATAACAGCTGTCAATGTCTCTTAATTGCGTCAACAGTGTATCCGGGTCTGGCACTAACCACTGAAAGGTAGTCGGGCCAGTCGGTTGCATTATCGCAAAAGAGGACGAGTAGTACTTGTTATGCATGGAATCAGCTCCTTTTACGAAACCCCGGATGAATAACCATGTACACATGGCCAGAAGAGGGTTACGGAAGCGGATGGAGCTGACTCTCAAGTTGTACGAGATGTTCTTGCAGGCAAGCCGATCCTCTGTGTTGAACCATAGATCAGCAGGAGTCACATTCACAATTCCATCTAGATATGGGATCAGATTGATAGCATAGCAATCTTTTCCACTAGTCCGAATCGGGATACAGCACAAAAGCTGTTGTAGTTGCGGACGTTCATAATCCTTATCAGTCCAACCAGTTGGCAATATTTTTCGGACAAAGTATCCATCATTTTCATTTTTCCATTCGCCAGCCAATCCATAGTCATCTTCAAATGTCCAATTCTGCCGGAGTTTTTGATCCCGTTTTTCAAATGGGACTCCAGAGCTGGGAAGTAGGATGGGCTTATTTGGACCAGCTCTGTTTTGATATGTTGGAGGTTTTTCGCCTGCAGGTTTGCGGTTATCAACATTGTCTTCTGAATCTTGATCAGGCTGTCTTCGCTCCATAGGAGCCCATTTATTTGATGGTCCAGCACCACGTTGATTTCTTAACGGTTGAGGCTTCTTCCTTTGAGATTTTTGTTGTCTGTCCATAGGTTGGGCGGTATCTTGTGGCGCTCGGGTGACCATAGCAGGTTCAGCATGTCGAAATTGCTGCATTGCTTTAGACACCGCATGCGAGATTTGTTCTGGTTGGTTCACCAGTTGTTTCTCCAGCAAAGCCATCACTTGTTTGTTTGCTCGTTCCAGGACGTCAACTCTGTGTTGACCCTCATTTGGAGATTGTCGATGTTCACGTCGGGATTTGGGACCCGGACCACTATCCCTGTGTGGGGATCGAGAGCGCTGACGCTTGTCCCGATTTCTGGTCGAGGGGCGTCCTCGTTCTCCCTGGTGCGGAGACCTGTTGGATTCATCAAAATTTCGTCTGGAATCGCCAGATTCCCGTTTTCCAGGTTTTTTGCGATTGTTGTCCGATCGATTTCGTTGTCTTGGCCATGGTGCCATTTTGCTTCTCTTTTTATTTATTTATTTACCTAATCCTATTGGTAATCGTTCTCTAACCTCTTTCACAAGAGTATGCTTTCCGAGAAGAGAATTTCCCAAATTTTCAAAATTTTCTACGTGGCAAAGACTATCCGCCAATATCGTCGGACAGTCTGTAAGTTGATGTATGTTAGAGTTCACTATTCTATGAATCCGTTTCCTGAATAAAACCCTTCCTAAAAAACCATTCCTGTGCAATCGTGAGGTGTTTTAAACCATTAGAAGAAGAGAAAGCGGTCGAATCAACGCATATATCACCCGATATAAATATTGAGGCTGTGATTACGTAACTTTGGACTGGGTGGCGCAGCAGAGGTCTCGCAGACTGTGACCAATGAGAACGATACAAAATATGTGGGTTTATATCGATGGTGTGACAGCCAATACGAGAACGCGTAGGCGGGCTAAGTAAATAAATCGTAATAAATTCGTCGTAATTATTTCTTACAGCGTTAAGTTTTACGATTTGAAAATATCACCAAAAAATTCGCCGTCGCCAATAACCTCTAACCACCAAAAACTATAGTCCAGGATTCTGTATACACTGTCGGATTTGCTAAAATTGTGTAAAAATAAATTTTTTGCAATTTGGTCCGACACCAACGGTCTCAATTTCTCTTCATTCGAAAATTATAATTTAGTATATTGGTCAATTTTGTGGATCTGGCGTCTCGTCGATTTATACGTTTTAAACATCCCTAGTCA
>SCLD01092586.1:0-12609 GCA_004367895.1 Oikopleura longicauda | reverse complement strand
ATACCTTATGATACTTCATACCACGGCACTTCATACCAGTGCACTTCATACAAAGTGATACTTCATACCAAGTCACTTCATACCAAGTGCACTTCATACCAAGTGTACTTCATACAAAGTGATACTTCATACCAAGTCACTTCATACCAAGTGTACTTCATACCAAGTCACTTCATACCAAGTGTACTTCATACCAAGTCACTTCATACCAAGTCACTTCATACCATGTCACATCATACCAAGTCACTTCATACCAAGTCACTTCATACCAAGTGATACTTCATACCAAGTCAGTTCATACCTATGTCCGTGTCCGGGTCCGAATGCGTGTCCGAAGGTAATGGTTCATGTATAGTCAGAATTCCGAGAAAAAGGCATATTCGAGAAGTGTACAGAAAACAACTTTTTATGGGTAATTTGGGTCCAAAAAAATCATTGGTGGCGTTGGTTTTTCGCTAGGATGTCTGTGTTACGTAATAATTACGTAATGAGTCAAAAATGAAAATGGTTAGTTTTCAATACAACCATAACAGATAAGGGGCTTAATCGAAAGGAAATTTAAAACTGAATCTCTTGAGATATTATTGAAGGTCATTCAAGGCCATTGTAGGTCATTTAAGGTCACTGGAAATCTTGAAAAAGTCGAAAATGAACCGATTAAGTTTTGAACATGGCGTTTAAGCACCAGGATACATACACCATATGGGAATTTGAGAAAATAGTAGGGTAAAATAGTGAACGTATATTTTTATAGAGAATGATAAGTGGTTCGGTCGGTTCTTTTCGAATCGCACACAGTTCAAAATTCGAACTCCAAATCATAAACAGTCTGAACACCGGGCATACAGAAAAGTTACAGACCAATCTAGTAAACCAATCTACTAGACCGATTCCTAGGCCAATAAACTTTGATTCAGGTCCACAGTAACCGATATTAGACACGACGGAAAGTCTCTTCTGAAGTAGTAAAATTTCGCTGAACTTGGCAATGGCTGAATTTTTTAATGACACCTCGACCCCAATTTAACGAGCTCATGTCGGAAGTCGTGTCCGTGTCCACCCATCTCTGATTGCCACATTAATACTTCTCCGTCAAGATTTCAGTTTATTTTTGGAGATTTGGTCAGGCACGAAATCGGGTACAAACATAAAAAATTGATTTTGAAAAAAAAGATCCGATGATGAACAACGAACATGTGATTTGACCAATCCTAGCCTCTCATTATAATCATCAACGGAATCTTCAATTAAACTCTTCTGGTACATAAATTCGGTTTTATTTTTATAATTTTGAACTTCAGTGATGAAAGAGATTATTAAAACGTTTTTCGGCTTTTGTGGTCACGTGCCATGATTTAAATTTTTGATTCGACTTTGATTATCGTCCGAGAAGATATAAATGTTGTCCAGTTGAACTTCGGCCAAGAGTAACTGAAGGTCACATGACCAACAGTACAAGCCACATATGTTTTGATCGATGCATCTGTAGATTCTGATTCTTCCACCCGCGACCTCGAAATGGCCGATCGAGCCATCAGATAACCTAAAAAAATTATTAAGCTTGAATTTAAACTGGAATTTAAGTTGGAATCATGATCTAAAACTTGCCTGACCTTACTATGGTCGAGAATCTTAAATTGTTGATTATTGAAGAAACCTCTTCGGTCGTGCATTGATATTCATTTAAACTGAAATGAATGTTATTAAACCCGATGGCAAAATTGTAAATAAATCTTTATAAAAATTTTGATAACTTAATTACCTTTGAGTGTTCATTATTTAAAAAATTTTGTCGAACAGCAACTGAGCCAATTTTTTGAGTTTAAGTATTGTGATGAAAAGTTTCCCTCATTTTAAAGGCCGAAATTGCTGATTTGGGATTAAAAAACGCTGATTATGTTGCTATTGTCGGCTTTCAAGAACCACAAGTTTCCTGGAAAATGCTATTAATCCATCCTATTAATCCATTTAATCATTTTTAATTTTCCGATGCTGAAGTTAAAAGCTGCAAAGTATTGTAATCAATTTTATTAACATATGATCAGCAAAAATTTGACATTTACAATAGATTAGATGAACTTAAAAACAGGAAGAGAATGAGTTAATAACACGAACTGAATCATTTTTTAGACGACCGTCGTGTCATTTTATGACTCGAGTCAGGTGATCCTTGGACCAGTCCACGTCCAGCGCCTCTACTGGAGCCTCTTCCAGCACCTCTACCAGAGCCTCTACGAGAGCCCCTAATGGAACCACCAGCGGACGGTTGAGCACCAGCGGACGGTTGACTACCAGCGGACGGTTGACCACCAGCGGACAGTTGACCACCAGCGGACCGGATACTGGACTCTTTGCTTCCAAAAACTGGCTTTGGAAGACTTTGTGAAGATGATTGAGTCTTGCTTGGTGGTGAAAATGATAATCTTGAGAGATCATTGGAAAGGTCACGTCGATGTCTCTTCGAGCCACGAATTCGAGTATCGCGTAGTAATGTGTCCGCTTCGGAATCCGACGAAATAATTCGTTGTGAATTACTCTTTGTCGGTGAAAATGTAACGGTGACATCTTCTATGTCAATTTGTTCGGACGGTTCATTTTCGTGCTGAATTTCCAACTGAAATGCATTGAGATACGTAGCATCTTGAGGAAAATGGGCAATATGATTTTTGGCCCACACAACGAAGGATTCTTTGTCAATACAGATCTGCTTTGCTTTTTTTGAGCATCCGCCAATGAAACTCAGTAAGGCTTTGAATCTGGCCAAAAACCGAGATTTATCGTTGATTTCAGATAGTGCTCGGCTCACAGCAAGTTGGTGACTTAAATAAACAAAGTTTTATTACCTTGAATTTAACAGTTGCGTATCGAGAATCAAACCAAGTTTTATTACTATTAATTAATTTAACAACCAAAATAAAAATTTCGACTTACTTTTTTCGAAGGATTTGACGCACATTTATCAATTTTTTGGTATTCTCCAATCGATCGAATGTTTGCAAATATAACAAATCTTGCAGTTTTTGTCGTTTGAAGTCACGAATGCAACGAATCGATTTGACCAAATCAAATGATTCATTTTTAGGAATCATTTTATTTAAGGCCGAATTGATAGCTTCTGCCAAGTTTGTTGAAGTTTCGAAATCAGTAAACTTTGCATCACGTGAAGTTGGAACATGGGGGGTCGACCAGCTGCTTGGATGGAATGAAGTTGTATCTTCCAATTTCAGGTAATACGTTTTTATATATTGATGAAAATCATGAACTTTTGCTGAGATATTTTCATTGCAATTTTTTTCATAATCATCCAAGATGTTGTGACAGCATTCGTTGATTTTTGGATCGCCACAGTTAACGTAGATAAATGATTGCACCATTTTCCAATGATGGTAAAACGTATGATTGACATTTTTACTGCATCCTTGTAAACCCAATTTTTGAATTTTTCGAAACCAACCGCGTTTTGTATGAACACCACAGCTAACCATTGTAGCGGAAGGAAATTTTGATTTCAGTGAATTTTGTAACGCCTTTTCCAAATCAGTTATGATTTTTTCGAAATGAAGTTTTTTTCCGCAGATCACCTCGAGTTGATCCCATACTTTTGCATAGGCTTCAGTTGATTGTCTAGACATCATTATGAACGCAACAGGATATCCCATGCTTTTTGATCTTTCATTGTTGAATTGACGTTGAGAAATGACAATCAGCTGCTCAAAACTTGTATTTTTTATTATTTTGAAAGTTCCATCGATGAATACGCTGCCAGCTTCACAAAGAGGAGTTTTATCATTTTCACACATGAAAAATAAATTTTCAAAGTTTTCTTTCTCTTCATTTGCATCATTTGTTATGAATTGAGGCCAATAAAATTTCTGCCCAGCAAGACTTCTGTATTCAGCTGGAACAGGATGATTGTCGACAGCAGCATTTTCATTCGAATTTTGGTTTTGTTTCAGTTTTCGTTGCGCTTGTCGACTTCCGGCTCTACTTGAATTTGACATTGCAATTCCACCAAAGCTTCTGAAAGATTCTTCGACAGTATGATGGTTCTTGTAATGATCAGCGATGGTACGATTTTGGTTTTTCCCAATTGAAAATGATTTTTGCAGAACATTACTCCGGGCTATCTGAATTTTGCATTTAATAATGGATTGTTCAATTTGATTCATCCTTAATCAATCAGATTATTCAATTTTTAACCGTCGCGTACCAAAAAAATAAAAGTCGTCAAAACACAAAAATAATAGAAATCCTTTTATTGAAGCGCAACTGTTAAAATCAAACCTCGTTAAAATTATTTTTCAAACGAACCTTTACCCAAATCAATGCCGGATTCTTATCACAACATCTTGCAAGTTGATTTTTTCCTTTGCATTGGAGTGTTGTGGGCAGTTCATCATATTTTTTTCCACTCATAATTGCATGATTTGGAGTTGAAGCATTTGGTTCAACTTGCCAATTCTCTGGATTAAAGAAATCATCGTCATCTGGAGAAAGTTTCCCTTTTCGACAAATTAATTTTCCATTCCACGAGCATTTTGATTGAAAATTCGAACAACGAAGGATGACCACGGTGTTTCCATCTGCATTAATGTGATTGCGTTTCATTTGAGCATAAAAATAGGTGCCAGAACTCAAGAAATGATAGTTCACACTATTTTTTCTGCTCCCACAGCTTATGTTGATCAGCAACGGTTCTATATCGGTTCCAACATTGGAATCCAACATACTGGTTACGTAATCTTTGTCAGGTGTTGTTTCTTTAAAAGAAGTCATTCTCTGAAACGACAGTAAATGTCGATTTTTCTGTAAAATGAGCTCTTTTTTATACTTTTTTTTTTGCTGAATCAGTTGTTCAAAAATGATTTCATCAGCGTAAAATAAACCTTATGATAGCAAAAAGTTAAAATAACGACCCTTCAAAATTGCAACATAAGCATAAATTATGCTTAACTAGACACTTCAGAAAGCAAAATTGAATTTAATTGAATTTTTACGAGTTAAATTATAGGAAATGGATGGGAAACGGAAGCTACAAGGTTTACTTTCTGTTATTAAACTGCTGATAAAAGTACAATTTATTTGCAATATCAGCATGTTTGACAGTATAAAATCAGCTCAAGTGCTTTAATAATCAACTCAAAATGTTTTTCATTTTCATTGCTTTGGAAGATATGATTGAACATCAAACAACTTCAAATCCTGATATACCGGAATCGAAATTCGGTATTTTAGAGTAAGTAAAAAATCAGCCAAATATAGTCCATTTATTATTCGAATGATTTTTTTCAATCAAATATTCAGATAACTTTATTTAGAGCAATCAAATATCTCACAGATGAGGGACGAAATTCTTCTCTAGTAAATAATATTATAAATTATTTGTTCATTATCGCCTCCGCAATAGCTTTGTTGGCCATAATCTACATATTAACATGCCTCTGCACTTTTATTGGACCCTGCCGTGCAATGATGACAAAATGCAGCGATATAATCGATTCCACCAGCCACAATATTTTCAAGTCAAAAGACGAAAACTCAGATTCTGATGAAGAAAATCTGCAAGCCAGAACGAATCGGAACCAAAACGTTTATCAAACAATTCAGCCAAATAATTGGCAACAATAAAACTTATTAAGTTTGAATAAAAAAGTGGGAATACTTCACGAACTACCGTATGTAGGTGATAACTTTCTGAACACTTGAAGCTTCAAAAACTGTCTTAATAAATATTTTATATTTCAAATATCGTTTTAATTTTGTCGCAATCCTAATTCGTTTACGAAATTTTAGGTGAATACTTTTCCAGGATTTTGATTCAATATATGTCACATATAATATGTGCGAATCCATGTCCAAGTCAAAAGTCGCTAACATAAGTAAAAGCCGACATCATATGGAGTGCACTTGGTATGAAGTGCACTTGGTATGAAGTGACTTGGTATGAACTATCACTTTGTATGAAGTGCACTTGGTATGAAGTGCACTTGGTATGAAGTGACTTGGTATGAAGTATCACTTTGTATGAAGTGCACTTGGTATGAAGTGCACTTGGTATGAAGTGACTTGGTATGAAGTGACTTGGTATGAAGTGACTTGGTATGAAGTATCACTTTGTATGAAGTGCACTTAGTATGAAGTGCACTTGGTATGAAGTGACTTGGTATGAAGTATCACTTTGTATGAAGTGCACTGGTATGAAGTGCCGTGGTATGAAGTATCATAAGGTATGAAATGCCCTGGTATGAAGTGACTAGTATGAAGTGACATTTTTTCCCTTTGGTATGAAGTGCCAAAAAAAATGAAGTGCCGGTGGTATGAAGTGTCTGGGAACCAAAACTCCAGCCTAAAGAGAATCAATTTATTAAAATTATAGTCCGAAAAGTAAACATAGCTGTTAATATCCATGAAATTGTAAAAAGTCGGTTTCGGCGAAAATCCTGAATTCAGATTGTGCCTCACACCCTTAAGACCCTTAAGACACCTTAAGAGAGGGAAAAAAGGGACATCTGTCATCATTTAAATCCGGCGGAGCTTTGGATTTTTGTAAGAAATTTAAAGGTAAAAATAAATGTGCTTAGTTGAAATAAGATGCATCTCTAGTGACGTACTCATTGAGAATACATTCAATGCCTCTTAAACCCTATCTGGGACATTTTGGGAACGCTGTGGAGCGTCATTTGTAGACAAAAAATCCACAGTCGCTTTTTTCGAACTGATGACGTCATATAAGGTCCGATTTTTTTTGTTTCCATGATTATCCGAAACAAGAAAAATGAGACTATCTGTGGGTCACTTAGTGAAATCATGTGACGTTATCATCTAGGTGTATCACTTTGCGAACAAAATTATCGCCAAAACCCTGAGAATATCGTGGAGCGTCATTTGTGGACACAAAAACCACATTAGGGGAACGTCGTGGAGTTTTTATATTGATTTGTCTTTATTAATCAGCGGCGCATATACTTCGACAATGTGTGTCACGTTACCATTTTTTCAACGTGGCCACAAAAAGGGACATTTCGACCATTTTATTAAGAATTTTTTACTAATTTCCGTTTTAATCATCGTTGGCCGTTTTTTTCATATAGTGGTGGTATCTTTTAACCAGTTAAAACTAGGATGAAGTTCCTAATTTCATGATTTCTAGGCAAATCTAACTACTGATCGCAATGGTGCAACTAATTTGCATTGAGTTCAATGTAATTAAAATGCAATTGAAATTGCTTTGGGTTAAAAACGATTAAAATGATGAAATAAATAATCTGAAGTATTCATCATTTCGACATTTGAATGCATTTTGAACTTCAAACACTAAACAGTACGTTTATAGTCTATACTAAATCAGTTTGAATTTTCAAAATGGCCACAAATGGCCAAAATGGCCACAAAAGTAAACATTAAAAAAGTGCCGACTCATAGTCCCTTACTACGACATCTGACCACCACTGATTGTTTTTTGCGATGACTTTTTTACTATGAACGAATAAGAAATATTGTAAAGGCATGTTTATTTCAAAACTGTCGCAGTACACCTCGGATATCACCTTATCACATATCAAACAAAAAAATAATTAGTATTGTCTAATTCATGTAGACATGTTGCGTAAAATCAACTTCAGAAAACCAAGCTGAAGCATATGTGTTGTATGACAGATTGTTGTCGTTATTAACATTATCTCCGGTTCCATATGTCAGGGTGAACCATAGCTCATCACCAAAGAAACAATCGGGGAAATTGTCTCTTTGGGATTCATGAGCTGGTATGGTTGCTTGATCAGGGACTTGATTGCAATGAACTTGGACTTCCCATTTACCATCAGCAGGATTGAAAGCTGTCTTGACCTGTGAGTTTGATCCGAGTCCGGCGTCAAAAGTGAGAGATTGTGTAGAGTGAGCGTGTGGAAAATAAAATCCTTCGGTAGAAGTAGCATCATTTTTGAATCCTTGACAAACATTTTCATTATTAGCAACTTCCAAATTAGATGAGATAGCAGTAAGTTCGGTTGGATTACATAGTTCTTTACTATTAGTATTTGGAGATCCACCATTGCAATCTTCATGATGAACGTCAGTAAAGAAAGTATAATCTGTGGCGTAATCATCTTCGAAAACAATATCATCACCATTGCTCTTTTCAAATCCTGCAGCATTAAGTTCAGCAACTGATGGTCTGCATTCACATTCATTTAATGTCATAAAGCAATCAGCGCTATTTATAAGAGCTCCATTTGGAACTGGTGCATTTCGAGCAGTTTTGAACTTGAGATTGAAATCATAAGTAGTGATTCAAATTCAATACCGGCGCCAAACATATTGGTGGCGTCTCCTTCAGCACCCTCTTGTGCTCCCCAATAACCCATGTTGAAAGCGTATTTTCTTTCATTTTCAGTTTCAGATCGTCGTTTTCTTGTTGACCACATGTCAAAACTATGTGGATCATTACGGTCAAACCATTCTTCAGCATCACCTTCATGGGTTTTTGGTTTTTGCCAGCCAGGAGAACTAGCTCCATCGGTTGCAGAATAAGCATGATCATTATAGTTCCAATTCCAAGTACAACGCTTGTTATCTGTGTCTGGTAATTGTCCGGGACCACAAACAGTGACTTCGTTTCCAACTTGACGAACATTACAAACTAGCATAACCAAGATCAAGAGATGCTAATGCATCGTCGGAGTCTATGGAGTAAATCATTGCATATTCATTCACTTGACCTCTTGGCGATAAAGCCTCGTCAGTAATGTGTGGTGGATTAGCACAAGCTACGAAACTGTAAAAAGCTGCGAAAGCACCTGCGTTAGGCCAACGTAAATACTCGGCTTTGTTTTCGGCCGGTAATGCGGCGTAAGCTGTGGCATCTGGTAGTCCGTCTTCATTACGAAAGGCGTCATCATTACTATTTGGATAGTTCAAATATCCGGTTGGATTTACACCATCCAAAGTTTGTTCATAAACGTTATTAAATGATGCAACCATATTATTTCGTTTGTCCATTAAGTCCATATGGGCATGAGTAAATCCAGCACCTGTTACACCTGTGACAGCACCTGTTTGAGCTACAGAGTATGCATCTCCAGTTGCGGCAAGTTGATCAGTAGCTTCAGCAGCGTTGATAGGATAATCCATGTTGCCATTATTGAAATCACCAGTGAGTTGCATATCAGCATAGTTCCAAAATGATTTTGAATTACACCATTCTGAATGAATGTGAACGACAACGTCAAAGTTTGCTCCAACTTTGGAATCACCAGAAGCGGTTCCAGCGGTATCTTCTAATTGAGTTCCAATGTGTGCTGAGTCAGACCCATCGAAAAAGTTGATATTTGGCTCAAGCCCAGCTTGTCGTGTGAGTGATGTCATATCATTCGTCATTGATAATGGATCGAAAGTTCCTGCAGGTAATCCTGTTCCAACAGATCCACCAGCAACGTTGCCATTGTGAATTCCATTGTCATCATTGTACATACCTTCAGCTGGATTGACAACTGAAAAACAATATGCTGTACCGACGTCCTCGTCGTTAACATATGTACCATCATCATCAACTTTAGCTGGGAAAACTGATTGTTTATGAAGAGCAACGTGAACACCAGCAATTTGAACTGAAACAATTTTCGTCATTGGAACTGGAACAAAAAGTTTGCAAACACCACCAAGGAATGGAACCCCACCAAGGTTATATTTTAATGCATTTGAAACGCCTTCAGTGGTTTCTGATGCGGTTGAACTGTAGGAGAAAGAAACTCCAGCAGTTGTTGTAGCATAGACAGAATTAGTAGAATCCATATCGAGCCAAAGTGAATTATCTTGGATATTTCGACGCCCGAGGAAATCAGATTCATAGCATTTTGGTTTGTTGCCCCCGGTTACAGGAGTCGTATCAGCCAACCAAGCGACGTCGGCAGCTGCACAAGCTCTATAACAATCGACCCGAGTAGTGCCATCAGCAGCATATGTTGGATTAGAGGCATTTGGATCACAGCAAATAGTATTTCCCAATAAGTCATATCCAATAACTCCATGAACACCTGCATCATAAGCAGTTGTACAAGCTGCTGGTGGATCAGTTCCTTGGCCAGCGATTGTATTTTCTGTTTTACATGTAATTATGGTTGTTTCAGAGTCTGCTCCTCCTTGACAATTACAGCCTGTTGAACCACCATAAGCAGAGGTTGCAAAATCATATGTCACTTCACAGTTTCTGTTTCTCAAATTTTCAACTTCAACTTGGTTCCATGGGAAATGACGTTGGAAACCACATGAGCCCCAATTTTGATTTGTATTGGAGCCATTGTCACAACCATTATCATTTCCGTCATAGGTGGCATCTACATTGGATTCCCAAGCCTTGCAAGCGCCATTTCTCCAGTCAGTTTCCAATGAGAATGGAGTTTTTTCGGGCAAGGCAGTGGTACAGGCTGCATGTGGCATACCATAGTCATCATATGGACAGCAGGCATAATCGGCCAAGGTTACACCACCAAGGGCAAGCAGTTTCTGGGAAAGTTTCATAGTCTTAAATATTTCAAATTAAAAATCAGGAAACATTAATACAAATTATTTTATGATTTGAGCATATATCATGATATTTTTATACAAAGGGCACCTCAAATTAGTACATAAAATGAAAGGTCACGTGACTTGAGATGCATTTTATTTCAAATAAACACATTTATTTTTCCCTTTGAATTCTCTTACAAAAATCTATTTTCTCTGATCACGTGATTTATTTCCAAATAAGCACATTTCGGAAACAGTGGATTCAAATAAGGTAAAAGTATGCTTATTTGAAAATAAATCACGTGATCAGAAAAATAGTTTTTCAAGAGGAAAAATAAATGTGCTTATCTGAAATGAAATGCATCTCTAGTCACCTGACCCATGGTTTTATGGAATTTAGATGTTCGGAGACGTTATGGAATTCGATGTTCGGCACAGTAACAAAAATTAATTTTGGCACAAAATATGCATTTCGGCTCTTGCGATAACATATGATTCCGATACATGGAAAATTCCGTAACATATGATTTTCGGCAAAAATAATCGTAAATTTTCTACTAATATTGGCGAGAAACATCATTTCTTGTGACAAATTTCAAAATGATTTTCAACCCAACCCCTGTTCCACACTGACGGTTGGGCCTAACCCTTATCGCACCTTACCCCAATTTAACCTTAACTCCCCAGTGACAATTGTCCTATTTCAGGACCATTTTCCCTTTTGGGCTAAAATGAAAAGCGTTCTTACGGCGTCATGTGATGATTTCTGTAAAAACTTTCCCTCACCAAATCAAGATCATCAGTTCCAGTATTTTTGAAAATGATTCATATTTTAATAACTTTTATCACTTTGGGGAAGTGAATGAAAGTAAAAGCGAAGTATGAAAAGGGAAAAATCTCTGTCACTGGGGAGTTAACCCTGATTGCACCCTAAGTCAAATTTGGTGCTAGTTGGCGCCGAACTGAATATTTTAATTTTTACCGAAGTTCTATTATGGTGACGAAATGAAACCGGTGCCGAAATTTATTCGTGCCAAACTTCATTAAATTTTGAAATTTTGGTGCCCAAACTAGTTTATCCGGTTGATATGATTCTATTAGGCCCTTTTTAACGCTTATTGGCAACATTTTGGGAACTTCACCGAGCGTGATTGGCGGAAACAAAATTCGATTTAAGGGTGTTACCCCCGATTTTCGACCTTACTTTGAAAACCTAGGACTTTTTAACAGATGACGTTAGACCTGATCCGTTTTTTTTGTTGAAACACCTGACGCAGAAAGTATATGATGATTCAATATCAGTTGACTCCGCGCCCACTTGTGGCAGTAAAGAGCCGATAAAGATTGAAACTTTAAATGCGATAGGCTTCCGCTACAGGCGTGCTGGAGTGTCATGACTTGTATTATTCGACTTCATTTTTTAATGCGATTCTATGCTAGGTTTTTAATTGAACCTTTCTCTACCGGGTAAAATTTTCAAAAATCGAAAATCGGTCAAAAATTAAATAATACGGTAATTTTCAAAATAAAATTTGAAAAATGATTTTTTGAAACGATTATCTTTTAAAAGTATGTTTTGAGTAAAAAGACTTCGTGGAATAGAAACTCCCGTTTCTCTGTTGGAGATTCGTTGGGTCCTCCTTTTATCTTTTCCTTTTATAAACGAACTATAGGGGGGGCTTAATATAACTGCCTCATTTTTATTTGATCGGTCCTAATATAACTGTTTCGCTTTTTCTAGCGGTCCTAATATAACTGTTTCAATTTTTAGATCGGTCCTAATATAACTGTTTCACTTTTCGTAGCTGAAACAGTTATATTAGGACCGCTTGGAAAAGTGGAACAGTTATATTAAGACCGCTGGGTAAAGTGAAACAGTTATACTAGGACCGATACGATAAGTGAAACAGTTTTATTAGGACCGATCTGATAAGCGGAACAGTTAAATTAGGACCGCCAAGAAAAGTGGAACAGTTATATTAGGACCGATCAAATAAAAATGAGGCAGTTATATTAAGCCCCCCCTATATTTTACCTAAAAAGGGTTATTGATTTCCCAATGAGAAAAAAAATCGTATTTTTATCGTTTTTCCAGCCTTTACCGTA
>SCLD01092575.1:0-12611 GCA_004367895.1 Oikopleura longicauda | reverse complement strand
CATGCGACCTTGTGGACCCTTGGGACCACGTGGACCGTCACATCCCTTGCCAGAAGTGGTAGCTTCGTTCGCGGGATAGGCCCACGCAATGTCGCCGCGGCATTCTAGTAATGTAATTCCAAAATGAACGTTGATTTTTCAACTCACGTGATTCTTTTTGATGGGCAGCAGTGCATGATTGGCTGATGCCGACAACGTAGTTGAGTATGTTTTCATTTAGCTGAATAATCAACATTAAACAACCATAAATTACAAATCTGACAAACCCTCGAGTCGCTCAGCTTGTTAACGCCACGCAAGTTAGCCGGCAAATTAACGGCGGGAAGGGGAGGATTTGGGCTTCTCATTCGGTCGCACAGTATCTCTTTCGTGTCAAAGTCGTACGGATATTTTGGCTGATTCCATGGATTGCGACTATCGCAAACAAGATTGGGATCATCGCGCAGCTGATCGGAGCGCCAGTTTGCCAGCATTTCGACATTGGTGGCATTGTAACAGTCCTCGGTATTTCTGGCATCGAAACGTTCCCAGAAGGTGTCGTCTTTTACCTGCCCCGTGTGATCACCCCGTGTGACACACTCATCGTCGTTTGGCGTGGCGAAGATCATGTTGACGTCTTTGTGCTTCGCCTTCAAGTTGCCGACTTGAGCAAGGGTCTAAAAAGTTCGGTCAAGTCACACGTAAAGATGATTTTAGAACTCACAATTTTGTTCGTGTTTTCCCAACATTCAAAATCAGTCTCGGTAAAATTAGGACAGACAATGCTGTTACAAACACAGGGTCCGCACTGAAGGTGGCCGTTTGAAATAAAGTAAAGTGTCTTTGACTCGCAATAGCCGGCACTCTCGTAGTCATTCTCATGGTCGTCGAACAATTGAAGAGTCTCCGCCATTGCAATTGTCAGGTTGGCGCGTTGACGTGGGGTGATGTCGGGCACGATGGCCTGTTTGATTTCAGCATGCAAATCACGACGATCATTGATTGGATCCGAAAACGTCAACGGAATCTGGATGTTGTTTTCATCGCCAAAAAAGGTAAGGGCAAGCTTGATTCGACCTTGGTGTGGAATTTAGAATGTGCTCTAAGTACAGTAATATTTGTCTAAAGTGAAAGAAAATCCCATGCCTGGAATGAGTCGATTATCAGCCAGCTGATCGACCAGTTCGATGATTTTGTCTGTGGTGTGATGGATTAACGAGTGATGACAGGACGAATCTGTCTCCCGTATGTTGTCCGTCCTTTCCTTGGATATCTTCAATCTCATGTCTGATGTCACATCCCAAATGAATCAAAAAGGCCAAGCAATGATTGCACTCCTCTGGCTGTGTCTCACACGTCCAGTGGGACATCAGGGACAAGTCGGCCTCCTTCATTTCACACGTGGCTTGGTTGATCACTGCCCGCGATCGACCGTATGAGGCGAGTTGACTGCCAAAATCGCGACGTGCCGGTCGCCTGGACCACGTGGCCTCATTGACCGAGTAGGCACAACTGAATGTATTCAGGTTAACTGGTTTTGCTTGAAATCACTGTTCACTACCTAAGTGCGAGCAAGCCAAGAAATAGCTTCATTTAGCGCTGTCTCTTAGAATGGTACTGCATTACCGGCATAAGTTTGAATAGGCCTTCATTATTTGTATTTGCTTACTTGGACCGAGCTTTGAAATAAACAAATGATACACTTTTTTCACTGAGAACATACAGTACGAGACCCTTCCTTTGGCCAATGGCCCAATTTGTGGGTAAATATTGCTAACACACGCGTGATAGTGACGGAATGCATGTGTAGTGCACTTCGCCAACCTATCACCAGGCGGAAGTCGTTGTGGTCAATGCAGTCTGAGTTGCCGTGACCCGTGCCCACACTGATGTCAAGTTCAAGAGGGCCTGTAGTTTTATTTAGAAGGTGGTTTGTATAGTGGTGAGGATAGGATGAAATTTTATTCGTGGCAAGTAACAAGGCATTAATACTCAGTTGTAAATGAACAGTGAAAGGTATAAATGGAATGTGTTTGATTGTAGCTGTGTATTTTTCTCCGACTTAGAAGTCGTCACCCGCGTCCAGCAGAGAGTAGTTTATTTTCGTCTTCAAATATGGTTATGTAGATTATGGTTACGTAACCTCGTAAACTAGTTACCTTTCGCTCTCTCAAATTGTACGAACTGTCCATTTTTTCCTTGATGATAAAATCATCGTCAATTTCATCGTCGACATCCATGGAAGATGCTTTTTTGTTGGGTTAATTTTATTATGAATATTGAAATGGCACAGTGACTTGATGTATGACTTGAGGTGTATTTGAAATTGTCTGTCGTTGTTTACTCGAATCCTAAGAACGAAAAAAGTTCACCAAAATCGAACTACTACTAGTATTTGTGTAAACGTGCGTACTAGTATAATCAATGCCATAATCAAATCGGACTGTGGGCTGTGTGTGTCAAAATCAAATTATAAATCAACATTCCTAATGATACTACACCAGAATCGCTCGATGCATTGTAGTTGACCGGTCCGACCACTTTGACTGGGGTACTCTCGGTGTGTTTTTGGCTTGGTGAATTGGCGGCGTCATCAATAATCGAATCGTACTCGTTTTTTATACTAAGATTGATTATAGGTCAGCATGGAAAAGTATTCAACAAAAGTGGACAATTTATCATTAACGAGAGACGCTCCCACTGTGTTAATTGCGTGAGCGTGATTCTTGTGCAATTAACTGTATCTACCCGATTTAATAAACTAACCTTGTTGATAGTCGATCCAACTCAATCCGCAGATCATTATCGACACCATCCCAAGCCGACCAATTGGCCAGGCGTGGCTGTGTAATGAAACGCCGTTTTTGATCAACTTCCTGTTTGACGCGTCGAATCGGGCTCAATGATGTGATTGTGGTCTCGTGCTTGATTTCAGGTAATGGTTCAATCCATTCTTGTTTCGATTCGAACTTGATCATCACGTTGTGTTTCACTCGCGCCAACACTGTCAGGATATTCGTGAGCAGATACTGTTGAATGCGCTCACGATAAGTTGGCTTTTTGTATAGACTTGAACAGAAAATAGACATGAACGTGAAAGAAGTAAAAAACAACTTACTCAGCCAGTGTCTTTCGCCGTTTTGTGATAAATTCTTGTTTCTTACGGGGCAACAATTTTGCCACGAAAGATCGCGCACTTTTTCGTCGTGATGCTTTCATCTCTCGTTCTCTTTATTTTAAATCAGATTCTGCGTTTCTGTTTGTCCAGGCTGTCTTTTTTCTCTTCGTACAGTGAGTCACGTTCTCTCGGGCCCGTCCTTTATCACATCTACTAATAAAATCCAACTCCTGACGTCAGGCTAGGGCAAAGAGAGACACCAGTCAGTCCTTACTTATTTCTTTATAGGGTCACGGTGAATGATCAAGGGAAAAGGCTAAGCCCACACACCTACACTTGTCTGACGGCGCACAAATCGGTTACCCACTTACTCACCTTAACGTTTGAGAGTGGTTCGTTTTGGGTATTGAACTTGAACTCGTTTTGATTGGTGCATGCAATTTACGATTGATCAGCACTTTTCGATCAGTAATACGGTACAGATTCAGACACATTCCTTTTACTTCATGTTTTATGGGGGGATGACGCGTGCGAGTGGTCATTAGCAACCAAATAAAAGTACCAGTCTAGATACCCTCAGCTTCATTGTGAACGTGTTGACAATGCAGTCCCAATATTCCCAATGTAAATTGACCAACACGACCTAAAAAGGTCATCCCACTAGTCATCAGCCGCGTGTTCACTATTTTCCACATTGGAAAGTTGACGTGTTCAGTTTCGATATCCAAAGCCAATAAACAGCTAATAACCACAGTCGACATGAGTTTATTACCAGACGGGAATGCCACTCGCACGCAACTCGCACAATACAGTTTGTATTTGTCGAGGTCTGCTGCGTCAAATGTCGTCTGGTGCTCTGGCTTGTAGACTGTGACACAGTAAGGTGCATACAAGTGCATTTAATATCGCTCTTATTATTATGCACTGACATCGGTAAATTACGGACTGGGAGTCTGATTGTTCCGTCAAAATCAATGATCGTAACCGCAAGCTTAACTCTTGGTCAAATCCAGACCACAATGATGCCAGATTCTCGTCTAGTTCTGCACTTTGTCGATTTGGAAGCAATTAACATTGGCTTGGCTTTATCACTACCGCGCTCTCTTTCTCTGACTGTACTGCCCCGAGTGGTGGGATCAGGTGGGAAAGTCAGGCGCATAAAAACGTGAATCCTGTCTGCTGCGAGGTTCAGTTCTTTTTATAGAGATCCATAGTGAACTTCACCTAATTACAAATACAGTGTCATGTGGACGCAAATAATCCAATTCAGCTCCATTGCCGTTCTTATCATTGCTGGTCTGTTTGTCAGGAATGCTTGCTTATGTTGAAACAATTTTGATTTTTTGACACATATTGAACAGATTTCTTTCAACATTAAATTCAAGACAAACGGTCATTTATTACCGCGAGAAAGATGAAAGTCGAGTTAACAAAAACTTTACCAAAAGGTAAATTCATTTCATCATCATTGGAATGGTTAAAAATAAAATAACCTAATTCCCATAGTTCCGCTATGGCATCAATCGCGGCAAATGGCACCCCTTGCTACAACATCAATCACTATTCATACGTGCCAAGTCCAAAGTGAGTCCAACCTCATAAAGTTCACTTGAACTGTCTATTCCCATTTTAGTTGTCAGCAGCAACACAAGGAGTGCGATACAAGCAGTACCGACAGTGGCATTGGCTCTACAATGACAACTCCAAAGGCATCACTAATTGAAATCAGTCCTCCATGATAGCATAAATGTTCAGTGCAATCGCGCAGATGAAGTGGCGGTTCTAATCGAGGATGAATCAACGACGAGTGCGACACGATCGGACACGCTGATGCGGTAGGCCCAGAAAGAATATTTAATTATCGACGTTTTTCCATCAAGCTCAATCTACACTGGTTATCCGGGATCGCGACGTGCTTTGCGTGGCTCTCGCGATAGTTTAGAGGAAGCAGTGGCGTACATACTCGAGAGAAGTGTGACTCTAGGTAGGTGTCGAGTGATTGATTCGACCTGGTCAATCATACGACCATAGTCAAGTCTATATTGAATAGTCTGAGTGAAAACAGATTTAGCTGGTGCATGTCACTTGAATGAAGAATTGTTGCAAGCGAATGGAATGAATCAGATTAACTTCTACGTGTCTGAGCGACGTCGTCAACTTGTCTAACGAGAAATATGGCCAAAACCAACGAGTCTTATAAATGCTGATAATTCGAGCGGATTATAAAGACATTACTGTGTAATAGCTGCGTTTTTAATTATACTGTGATAAACCAACATATTATCTTCTGTTTTATTCGAGCTTAGTCGTACACTCTAAAAATGCAACAAATTCGGCGACACATTGTCATAGCAGTAATTAACCAGTTTGTCCATTTGACGCTCGGAAAACTGACTGGAGAGATTGTCCATTCCATTCTATTTCACAGTTCACTCACTTTATGTCACATTATGTAATGCATGAAATATCCTGATGAACTACTCTCCTGATCAGACATCATCATGCACAAGTCAGCGGCAGCTCGCTTGGTCATTCGTGGTTTCTATTAAATGCATTATAATTGTTGAGTGATTCAATTCAAAACTCACCAAAAATTCACGTTGAGCCAGTTGATTGTCAGGGCCGAAGTAACCTTTTGAAAATTGAGTGAAACTGTGTTTGACTGTTAACACTCACCTAGACCAAATGCATCAGCAACACACAGTAGGAATATGGTGTGCATTCTCATTTTTTGTCTCTGTATGTGTAAAAATGAATTATCGTCCAATTGGCCCGACCAACATAGGCTTTTATCCGACGACATGGTGGGCTCATCTGCGGATGCAGCGGAGAGCGCCACAGAGTACAATTTGGATACGGTATAAAAAAAGAGGTGAATATGGCGGTGGTAATATACGCGTCGCACATACAGTTATTGATTCCATATGCTGATTAGGTCATTGTATATTCATTTTTGCTGAACGCCTGACGCGTTGAACTTTACCAATAACTTTCTTGGGATGACGACCAAAAACTCACCGCTAATGCGTGCTGTAATTTTAAGGCTTAGGGTTCACGCTGAGGACAGTGAAGCAGTATTATTTGGTGGTGAAAATATAAAATAGGAAAAAAGCTTGTCTTTGAATAGCCCCTCACGGTCGAATGGTCGCGGGATCATTGGAAAAAATGTTGAAGTGTGAACCATATTTCATTTTAACAGAGCGAAAAGTTAATAAGTACTACCCGTGCTTGTCGTCGGTGTTTGACTAATTACTCATTTTGAGAGATGTCATGTGTTCTGAATAAATGAGTTTACGTTTATCAAGAATATGGGTGTGGAACGGTTCAGGTCACATGTTAAAACTGGGTACACTTGGCCAAAACCAGTTACGAAAACTCTATTCTTGGTGATCAATATTGATATAAAAGGAGGCTCATCATTACATAAGTCATGATTTGTGCAAACACAAGGGTAAAACTGGAGTATTCTATACCTGCGATTACGCTGCCAAGTGACTTGTACAAAACGTAGCCCAAGTTCAGAAATTCACGTCAGTTGAAAATGGCAGAGGCAACTAAAATGGCACTTGAAAAAGTGACTGAACTTAGAGGAATAATAAACGAGGCGCTCAAAAACGAGGACAAGGCAACGCTGGCGCTGAAGGCCGTCGCACTCACCCTGGCCGCATCAAAACTAAACGAAATTATCTACCACCATGACAAGCACTTTACTGACCGCGTCCAGACATGGTTCTTTCAGTTTGTCCGCCAATTGCCCGGCATTGGCGACAAAATCCAGGCGCAGGTTGACGAAGCCACGGGTTGTAAATTACATTATGTTGTCTTACTCCGTAGCAACTTTACTTCTTAAATGAACAACAAATACATGTAACAATAACCCATGGACAAAGCAAAGGCATCCGTTCGCAACCAAAAATCCTTGTATAATCCCAAGTACATCATGCAATTACCTGATAACCCATCGACTGTTGCAGAAATGATGGAAAAAGTCGAATTTTATCTGAAAGTAAGTAGTTAATGCATTTGTATTATTCATCGTAGAGAATAGATGGACACGATACCATGGCGCGAGGGAAAGGTCCAAGGCGCCGTATACGACTTCGACGAAGAAATCATTCAAATTAGCGCCAAAGCGTATGAAATGTTCATGTGGTCGAATCCCCTCCATGCCGATGTGTTCAAGGTCTGGCATTGACAAATGGTCACTATTGAGGATATACTATTGATTAGTTGTGACCCAATTTATTTTTACAGTTTGACGCAAATGCACTTTATTTGACGCAGGCTGGATTTATACTGTCCGTTAGCGAAATCACACAAAATCAACGTGCATCTATTAACCTTTATATTTCCCATTTGTCAATCACCTAAAAAGGGCATTCGCAAAATGGAAGCTGAATGCATTGCAATGGTGTTAGAGTGAGTTTATTTCAGTACAATAACGTCCATATTGACTCAAGGTTATCATTATGGTTACCTTAATGATTAAATGATTAGCTCTTTCAGTATCCTATTTGACATATTTCAGTGCGTGACAGCCTGAAATGCTATTTTATTATAATCTGCAGTATGCATGATGTATAACTGATGTTTTTTGGCCAAACAAGGTTCTTTTTCGACAATCATAAACTGGGCCATTTTGGGGCGACTTAGTTTTTTTGGCCGAACTTGTCATTGTCAACATGCAATCGTTCGCGTTGGCCTTGTTGTCGGCCATACTATTTACCAGCGAAGATTGAGACAAACTTGAACTTATTTAGTCTATACAACGCACCCGAATCCGGCTGCGGTTTGTTCACGAGTGGTGGCACCGAATCGATTGGCCTAGGCACGTGGTTGACTATGTACATTGACCTTGTACTTTGAAATATAATTTAAACTAAATGCGCAACCAAATTAAGCGTGTCTTGCCGCACGCAATAATGCACTCAAAAAAGGCATCAAGTGGCCCGAGCTGGTGATGCCGACGACAGCGCATTCAGCATTTGACAAGGGACTGGTTTTATGTCAAGTCGGGTAAAATTAATTTTTCAACAGTGTTCACACTTTCAATGCATCCACTGTTTGCTTTTGCCCAGAAGCTACCCCCTTAGGGCTAGGATAAAAACCTTAGTTAGCATTTATATTTGACATAAAACCGACTAAAAGGCATGCGATTACTTTCGGATCAAGCTCATCCGCATCCCCGTCGATCCAGGTTTGTGTGACATGGAGCCAGATTAAATTATACTTGAACTTTTAAAGTCACATACCGCGTCAATGTGAAAAAAGTGAAAAGCGCAATCAGCAGGTAAATGCCTCTCAAGGTCACAGAGTCACAAGGTCGCAAACACTGATTTAGTAACACTTGCATGATTGTTGGTTCGGCGCCCACTTACCCGCATGGTGCGTATGATGACATTGCCGCTTTGTTTGGGTTTGATTTCTTTGCTACAATTCTCTCGTTGAAATTGATAACATGTCAAACCAATTCCACAGTCTGATCTGGCATTAAAATATGGTGTACTAATGCATGTCGACTCGTGCTTGGGCGGTTTTATCAACCCATTCGCCAAAGAAGCCGGCTACCCCGTCCCCATCATCGACTTCCGTCACCCAGGCGTCACTTCTATCTCGTGCGACACGCACAAGTACGGCTACTGCCCCAAGGGATCCTCGATTGTAATGTACCGCACGCCAGAGCTGCGTCGACACGCCATTTTCTCGTGTACCGAGTGGCCTGGCGGAGTCTATGCGACTCCAACCTATGCCGGTTCGCGACCCGGTGCAAATATCGCCGTTACGTGGGCGACACTGAACAAGGTTGGCCGTAATGGCTACGTCACGAAGACGGGCGCCGTGCTTGAAGCAGCTGGCAAATTGCGCGATGGCATCCGACGTATTGAGCATCTCGAGATTATGGGCGAACCGGTCGGCTCCGTCATTGCCTTTTGTTCCAAGACGATCAACGTCTTCCAAGTGTGTTTCCGCTTCTTTCGACTTCCTTTAATAATGCACAAACATTAAGCTCATGTCCGATCTGCAAAAGGGTTTCGGTTGGAAGCTGGGCCCAATTCAATTCCCCTCCGGTCTGCACATTTCCGTCACACACTTGCATTCTCGTCCCGGCATTGCCGAGCAGCTACTATCAGTAAGCATTTCCTTTAATGATAATTATCGTAGTCAATTATTTAGGACATTGAAACATGCGTCAAAGAACTCGCCGCAAAGGGCGTTGGTTCCGTCGAGGAGGGCGCTGCCGTCTACGGACTCTCGCAGACCATTCCCGATCGGTCAATTGTCGGTGAGATCGCGTCGACATTTATTGAGACCATTCTGGACACGAACAAAGGGTACGAAAATGAAGAACAGACGGCGTTGAAATCTGGATAGATGTGTAAATAAAACAACTGTTGGTTCTGTTACAAATTTATTTATTTATCATAAAAAGTTTATAAGCAGTTAACTCAGATACACAAGTAATGAAATGAAAATAGTAAGCAATTAAGACTCGTAGTTCAGCATTGTCAGCACTTCACAAGCTTGAACAGTCTAAAAAAATAATCTCACAACTTAGTCTGTCAATTGAGTAGCTGTTATTAAACAATTATAATTAGGGTCGTTTAGGAACGTAAAGATGATGTTGAGAAATGTTGGACAGCGAGTGTGACCAGTACTCCCACCCTTAATATTCTCCATAATTTAACGAATAATTTATGTGGACAACAGACTGTTGTCAATGCAGCATTGGCAATGCTAGACACAAAAGTATTAAAACAAGACTGTGACTTAGGTAAAACAAAATGCTTACCATTGAAATAAAGATTTTTTGTTTAATCTTTTGCAGGCAGGTACTTTAAATACACTTTAGTAATTTAATGTTAACCCTAGTACAACCGTACATGCCGTCTATCATGATGTATTCAATCCATACGATGTCGACGAACATCAATCTGCTCCCGGTCTTTATACATCATACACATCTTACACAGCAGGAAAACCGCCCCGCACTGTTAACGCCGTAGCCGATTTTAGCATGGCTCTCAATAATGAAATGAGAGATAGTGTACTTGGCGTTTTGGATACTTTTTGGTTCCAAACAAATAATCATTATGATCATTCCAAGCTGTGACTGATCGTCGGTCGTGCAGCTTGAATCGCATTCCACTTCACGGTCCATATAATAAACACAATTTATTTTGTCCCAGCTATGCTAAGTTCCAGTTGACCATCGGTAACATTGATTCAGTACAATCACATGTTCGATAATCTATCAATTGTGTTTGCTAACTTCCCGGACGAAGCCGCTTGCCGAAGATAATCCGGCGTTTTGCATTAAAATGTAATCGGTACTATTTGAAGTTAACGCTGAGTGATTAGCTTTTACAATAGTCTCTCGTGAGTCCACAAAGAACAAAGCTTGTGTGACAAAGATGGAACAAAAAGATAATCACCCAGTGGGATATATGATGTACTCAAAGCAACAGATGATTCGCAACGTCGGTAGTGTTCGGCCTTGATCCCGGAAAAAAATTACGCTCGTGGCATCAATCAATAATACAAATAAAGTTAATCAATCAATAGTGCTAAACAGTTGTTTACTCCGTTGTTCTAAAGTCAACACACATTTGATACGATATCGACGATACCACTAGGTGGGCCTAGTCTGGCCCCAGTTGGGTTTTTCTGCATGTTAAAATCATTCTATCTGTGATTTCATTTTCGAAGCTGAACGTGATTTTTTTTGATAACCAGAAAAACTCCAAGGCGTATAATTTGTATCCCTTCAATTTAGTCATTTCCCTTTGGGAGATAAGAGCCTTTCTAGGACCTGGCTCGTAAGAGATCGTAGTAGTGAAAGAGACATATGGCGAAGAAGGTGGGAAATCCCCGTAATGAGAACGAAAATCGCAATACCAAGTTCACCGCTCACTTTTTTGAAAAGGCGCACAAGCAACGCGATCAGTACGAGGCGGGCATTGAGCGCTTGACCGAGCTGCTTGGCGATTATGGGCCGTTTAAATCGCGAAAGGAGCTCTACTTGAGTAGACTGAACATGTTTGACAGGGCATTGGCATTGTTTCGCGACAATCGGAACTTTGACAGGCGATCTTGCGAGGAGACTTTTTATAGTGTGCGTAGAGTACCACCCGATCAACGACGACATTTGCGAATTGGCAAGTTTGAACAGTTTCAACGCGCCAGTGGTAAACTTAGACAGGCCGAGACAAAGCTTATCAAAATATCTACCCTCTTTCACGCAGTCTGGATGACAGTGGTCCAACATGTGGACAAGTACTCGGCAATACCACAGGTTTGGATCAGACTTTTGGCAGCTTTCTTAAATGACCATCTCATGCAGGTTCGGTTCGACATTTGTTCGGGCCGCGAGAACGAACTGTTGTCCGGATTTCTTGCAATTCATCACCCAACACAAAACGACATGATTATTCGTATCTATTTGTCAAATCAAAAGATTTTCCTGTTTGCCGGTGATTTGATTGAAGGTGGCTACGTCACTCAAAGTGGAGACCTGAGCATGACGCTTTGCTTCAATAAGTACACCCTTGAAGATGGAAAATTGGCACAAGTTTTCCTTGGTGATCTACAAAGCCACAACAACGAAATCAATGCTGAAATTGACATGATTGAAGCTCGACAACATGCAGTCAAAAACGGAGTGCCAATGACAACTATCAAAAAGCGAATGGCACAGGGAAACATTTGTTTAGTTGATAAGTGGCAGTGGCCGGTCAGGTAAGCGAGTACGAATGTAATAACTGTAGTCATGAAAATTCAAAGGGACCCGCGAAAGCGCCAAAATGACAAAGTGATACTTGATTTGGAGAAGCCGATATGGCCAGATGTAGCGCGTAAACGCAAAATTGAGACAATGAGCAAATTTCCAAGCTCAAAAACGGCTAAACATGAGGACATCACATTAGCCGCATTATGTCTGAAACTGGCGCTTGAAGTTAAAAAGCTTGAGCGCCACGAAGCCGTTTTGGACAAGTGGCAACACGATTGGCAGCTGTCAGTGGCCGGTTACAGCGAGGAGAGGATGATCGCCGAGAATATTGAGCAGGAATACAAGATGATCAATGAGCGAGGCATCGAAAGGATCAAGTGCAAACGGAATCTTATTGAGCAGCTCAAAGAACAAATTAAAATCGAAAGTGGAACTATGAACTTACTTGCTTCTAACAATGTTGCTACTAAAACTACTGCCAGCCCTTTTAATTGATTATGTAGATTACTGTCGATAAAATAAACAGTTGCAAAAATTATGGTATTTCGATTACTCTCCTTACAATAACAAGATTCTTGTTCAAGAGTATCAACATTTTATCGGAAGTTTATTGTGAATGGTCTTAGATTAAGCTTGATTGAACTTTTATTACGCGCAATACGCGGCGAGCGTCGCGTTGGCGTCTTCTTCTTCATTTCCGCCTGGCACAGATGCGCCATTCGATTGAACAAAACATCGACGTTTTTCTTTGTCACCGCCGAGCACTCGATAAAAAGCTTTAGCTTG
>SCLD01092564.1:0-12612 GCA_004367895.1 Oikopleura longicauda | reverse complement strand
CAGGTGATCATTGTCAAAATCATCGTGCTTTTGCAGCCGATAACAGAAAATTCTAGTGCAACCAAATTCGATTTTCCGTCGAATCATCTCGTTCAAATTTTGGAATGACGAGAATTCATGGAAAGCGTAAGTCCAGAAACCATATCACTCACACTTGCAGTGGTCTATCATTTGGGGATGATTCATCCCTGTATTGATGGGTACTTTTCAGGCAAAGTATTTATAAAATAATGTCATATCACATTTTAACCAATGCTTACACTACTTTGATTAGACGGCCTAGTAACTTTCGCACGTTATACAGCATTATTTATTTTGAAATTCAACGTAAATGCTTAATGGGTCTATTCCGATCTATTTTCGAGTAAGACGATATTGATAAGACGATTTCTCATTTCCAGAGGAGAGGGATCTAGAGATCAATTCTTTTTAGCCAAGACCTTTAGGTGCCAGGGTCCATTGCAAGCCAGACAAACGTAAGGTTTATTGTGCAATCGTCCGGACAAGTAGGCACTGCCAGGAGCAGGCCTAATGGGCAGTTCTCGGTGACCAGAAGATTACTGGGAGTTGGGTTGGAGTAAATTGATGGTATTTTAAACTGTGCCGAGTACAAAACTTTGTACGTATTTTTAGCACACCAGAACACAAAAGTATTTTTCAAAAATAAACTGAAATTATTTCGATTTTAATTATTTTGAAGTTTACGATATTTGATGTCGCGGTCTCAATGAAGAATTACGATCAATCCAACGGTATCAAAATCTAAAAACATAAAAATTAAACATTCAAAAATGTATCCCAAACCTCAACATGGACTTGGAACATATCTTTAATACAATATTTCTTTATATATAATAGTTATATGGGAGCTTAATCCTTGGACCAAAGAAAAGCATGGTATCTGTGCAATAAGTAACATTCAGCTGGCCATGGCACCGTAGGACACCTGGTTCACAAACTTGCCGATCGGAATATGCTGCATTAGTCCACCGAAAATCGACAAAACCTCTACCATTTTTTTTATTTAAGTCTTGCACTGGACAACAAGTTCATGTAATAACTTACGGGTGGATGTCTAGAAAAGTATCAGTAGTCAAAGTTTCCAAGATCTTCATCCACTTCACACCACAGGTTGTCGTTGAAATCCTGTTGATTCTCTACAGGTAGTTCAGCTCTCACTTCATCGAATGCTTGAGCCAGAAGTTTAATTTTTGAGCTCATCCATCGTTGTATCTTATCACTGATTGGCATTCCGAAACTGACACAATATAAAATACACCATTCTCTGGAAAATTGCATTTTCCGTTTTATACTTTTCAGATATTTGTGTAATTGATTAATTTCGTGGACTTTGTATGCCTTTTTTAATGAAGTTTTGCTTATATGTGAATGAGGTGTGACGTACTATCAAGATCTCACACTGTTCCTGAGGAACAGTTCCTCACATGACCCAATCTCCAATTGTGTATTGTCACGCTTAAAATATTCGTATGATACTGTGATAGAAGTTACCCGTAGTGTTATTCCATGATGTAAATCAACTTCAAAACGATGGCCCGTAGATGACAGACAATATGTGATTGAACTCAGAATGAGCCCAAAATGAAACTGAAATGAAACTCAATAGTTCGAAGAAATGCGTCAGTGACGAAAAAGCGTTGCAGTATCATAATATGTACCTCTGAAAAAAGTACCTACTTTAAAGTTATAACTATCCCTCCTTATGTGAAACCTAGGTGAAAATTTGCGCTTGAAACGCCTTTTGAAATTGCTCGACCCTCGAAATTAAATAATAGAAATTGGCAGGTTTACAAAATAGACCAGCCGGCTTTTTCGGATTCAGTTATATCAACAATCATGTAATTTTTGTAATTTTGAAAAAGTAACCGAAATGTTCGAAGCTCATTTACTGAATTTTTATTTTAGAAAGAATGAAAGCATAGGAATGAAAATCACGCGATTAAGTCACATGACAATGAGCTTAGAAACGTTTTCGAATTGATGATCAGTTAACATGCCCAGAAGAGCGCCATATTGTCCAGATCAATTCTTTATCTCAGTTTATATTTATATCTTTTGAGAGAGCACTTCTCATATTATTCCTGCTTGCTGCCGGGGTCGGATCCTGAACATTATTTTGATTATAAGAGTTAAAACGTTTTTACATCGTCGTTGTATATCGTCAGTGTTAGGCTAACACTGTTAGCTCTTAAATTTTCGAAAAATTGTTTCGCATAATATTCATGATAATGTGAACAAGGCCATTATGAATTTCATATTTAGGAACGTGAAAATGATTTTGAGATTGTTACCTTGATTGATCTTGCTCGTGAAATGACCCTCTTGTCTTCTGGTGTCACATCAATATCACCACTTTCAATTTGGGCCACTTTTTTCTTGAGCAGGTGACACTTAACATTGCTCTCGTAATAAGTTCTACAAGTTCTAGGTCCTCCCGAGATTCAGACCGTTTGAAATGACGGCGAATCGGTCAGAATTTATCCAGCAACGGTAAAAAAATGGGCTCCAACAAGATAAAACGGTACTAAAATGATTCAATTCTGTGAAAAATCACTGGATTTAATAGTAGTATGTTGTAATAGAATTGAATGAAAATCCAATGAATTTCAATGAAATTGATGCATCCAAAATTATTGAGGAATAATTATGGGTTTACAATACGGAGGTTATTATAGAGGAATGCGTAAAATATCCGTTCAAGATCTGTTTTGATGGAATAAAGATATGAAATTTTCTAGAATATGAATGTGAGACCCATTTCTGTAAAAAATATCAAAGGAGGAGTTTAAAACATGTAGGTAATGAACTTATTCCGATATTAACTCATAATTATGAGTCAGATTTTACCTTCCATTTAATTTCTCGTTTTTCAGTTTCCAATTTGGCGCACTTCAAATTTAAATTGTGAAGTTCATTTTGGGCGGCAATGTAATTTTCAGCATTTATTTGGTCTCATTTGGTACATTCGGACTCAAAAGTCAAACTTGTTATTACGGATTTAATCAATTACGAAGATTTTCATGCTGATAAACACATAATTTTTTTTAGTTAATAATTCGCTGGGGAAGCTGTCATTTAGGTTGATATGACCTTTATCGTTTTTTAATATCATTAATAAGTGATTAGTTCAAAAGCGTAATTTTAACACGAGATTTGTCAGGTTTATACAGGCCTGAAGTTCAGTTTAACACTCGTCACATGACCTATATCTAGGTTTGAAATATCATGTTAAATGTATCATGTAGAACATCAAAGGTAATGATTGCGTTCTTTTGAAATAAAGTCTAGAGAACATAGCCCAGGGATTTTCCTCAGGACTGTCCAAACTTCATAAACCTCAAACTAGAATTATATCTTGAATCTAAATATTCCCGATTGTATTGAATTTCGGATGTTCAAATCGAAAATTATTTTCTTCACTTTTTCGAAGCACAAAATGATATTTTAAATTGACCGCACATGGGATCATAAAAATGAAATCAAATCTGTAGCGATAGTGGCCCAACAGTCTATCATAAGCGGTTTGTTGATAAAGACAAAAAAGTCTGAAAACGTTCCATTTTGACTCGAAAATGTTTGAGTCATTACTGATTGTACATATATCTACAAATTCTCGGTAACCGACAGATTTTCACAGATATATTTTTTCAGAATACTTTCGCAGTACCGGAAAATTAATAAAGAAATTTTGTCTTTAGAAAATGGAACTGAAACAAATCTAATAAGCTGAGTCAGAAATGTCATTTGACTTCAACTTGTTTTAGCCAGTTAAAATCACCTGGCCAGTTAAGATCACCTGACTTATACCGAATAAGTTATACGTACCGAGATTTTGAATGTGGATTCGTCTTGACGCCTCACGCTTGGCAAAATCTGTCTTGATCAATTCAAGTTCATCGTTAATCTTATTCAATCTGTCTGGATTCTAAACATTGCCGTCAGAAAGTAATAAAGAACTGTCCACTCGAGGAAAAAGGCCACCGTATCAAATTGAATTTCAAATTTGAGAAAACAATACGGCCCTAGGAAGTTTGATACTCACAGATGACTAGGCTCAATTCCGGGATATTTTTCAAATTTCATGCGTATTTAAGTTTGGAATATTGTAACTGGGTGCAATTGTGTGGATTTGAAAAAAAGTAAAATGATAACAATATATATTTGAATTCTTTTTCGAATGCCGGAGTCGACTTTCAAACTTTTGTGTGGGTGTGCGCGTGGAAAATTCTCAAAAAGCGGTATCAATATTTTTTTATCCCGGAATTGAGCCTACTACGAGTATCCCCATAAAAAGCCCTATACACATGTAACCATAATTTATGGCCCATAAATACTTTGATTTTACCGCCCATAAAGTTTTTGCATTTTTGACTCACCAATTTTTCGTTAATATTGTTACGCTGTTTTTGAATTTGTCTTTTTAATTCTTGTATCTGTTCTTGTTTTTTGAGCTCTTCCTCGTAATAAATTTGATTTATTTCTTTCTAAAAATGAAACTTTGTTGCTTTTGTTGAAATTCTTCAAAAGTTAAAATGACGGAAAGCGTGTTCAAAAATAATATCATTGAATCACAAAATTTTCGTACTAGGACAGCGTAAATTTCCAAACGATTATCGAAAGAAATTTCATTGTTTTTTCTTCCTCATTTTTGACGAATACCTGTTTGTCTTGGGCACCTTTGTATGTCCTCTTAGCAGCACTCAAGCGTCCCTTTTCGCTTTGCAAAACGCGATTTTGATGTTTGATTTCTTCTATAAATTGATCTCGTTCTTCTGTGGTGTTCATTCTGTAAATATCGTGTTTTAAAAATTGAAAGCCTACCAAAAATACTCGGTTAAAGTCTCGAAAACTTCATCAATCTAATTGATATAATTGATATATTTATTTGATATTTTGAGTCTGAAATTCGACGTCGGCCAGTTTTCGAATCATCAGGTCCAAGCTGGTTATTTCCGGTTCATTTCCGGTTCTTTTCCTAGTATATTTTGGTGGATACCTTACCTTATCCGATTCTCGTCGAGTTCACTCGCAGAAATACGTGGCAATGTACTCAATTCTGTTCGCTTGGAAGTGTACAATCCTTTCAAATCTAAAAATATCATTTTGTTCAATGAAATTCATTTCAATTCGTCTAAATAAATTTGTCTGGAAGGATAAAAGGTCAAACATTGATTTTAATATGACTAAGCTTATGATCTCAGTTAAACTTTTTGTAAAATCTAGCAAAATTTATCTTTTAGCAAAGTTTATCTCTGGGTTTTCACTTCCAAAATGAAGTTCCAAGTGTATGTTCTAAAACATTGTCAAACATAAACCAAAGATAAACATCTTAGAGACAAATACTAGGTTTTATAGCTGCGAAAAATGAACAGAAATCTATAATTCAGTAATGCTGATTCGAAGGTTTTGTAGTGATTTTAATTTCGAAAAGATTTATGAATCATAGACTATCAAAGTAAAGTCAGTACTGAAAGCTATCAAGTAATCCACAAACTTGAAAAGTCAAAATTTTGGTGACTCTTAGTGTGGCCATCATGAGTAGATAATTTCACTTGGCACAGCAGGCGATCAGCCCTTATTCAAATATTTGGTGACCAAGTTTTATCATCTGGTTACTTGATGCAAAAAATCAGTCATTCAAATCATTCAAAGTCAAAATAGAGAAAATGAAAAAAAAGTTTGACCGATCGGTAGGCAAGTTCAAAAATGATTAAAATATGCACCAAATAAAGGGCAAGTAAAATCATAACGCATGATACCAATATCTGCCTTTGAATATCGATTATCAGAGCGCTATGGTAATCAATGGACCATATACACGTCAAAATGCTAGCGCGTGAACGATTGGTCGTACGAGCATAAAAATATTTTTTTTAAATAAGCGGATTCGGTTTACTCAGATGAGCAAGTAAGACAAAAATCTAAGACCCTACATTGTAAGGCCCTTAATCAGGATTCCTTACCTCGTTCTTTTTCTGTGTATATTTTGGTGTTACTTCTTGCCAATCTGAGATCTGTTCGAAGAGAATTAATTTGTTCTTCAAGATCTTCACGTTCATCTTCGGCTGCTTTAATCTTTGCATGTTTCACAACCTTATTTTACAGATTTACAAAAATAACCTCATATCATGATTTGTAATTTAAAGTTATGAATCATAACTTATGATTCATCAAAGTTCATTTAATTGCTATGAAGGGAATTAATATCAGGACTTGCTCACATAAGAGAGAAAGAGGACAGCCCTCCGAATATACAACATAGAGGGCGCCATTCAGATTATCCTGATATTAATTCCCTTTATAGTCATTGTGACCGAAATGGTTTTCAGAGGACAGCTCATAAGTTATGAGTCATAACTAGGGGGATTATATTTAGATGAATTTTTGAATACCTTTTCCAGACGGAGTTTATCAAATTGTTGAGTTTCTGACGGATCAAGTTCTGGCATCAATTTTGCAATTTCTTCATCGGCTTCTGATAAAAGACTGAAAAATCTATTGAAGTCTAAAGTCGAAGTCTCGTTCTAGACGTTCTAATATTTCTTTATCACGTGATCTGAGAACTCGGTAGAATCGTAAAAGCTTGTAGAGACTCTAGAAGTATTAAACGTAGGAGCTAAATAGGATCCAGAAAAGTTTCGAAGTTAGAACATAATTCTTGATTAGTACTGACTGTAAGTACCGTCGACTCGGAGCATTAGAACTAATACCAGAGGTACTGTGAGCAAAATGTAATCCTAAAACTTACTTTTTTCCATTTTCAACGATTTCAACCCGTCTAGATTTATCCAAAACTAGCCCATTTCGATCGTCAAGAATTCGATCTTTTTCATAATCAACGCTTTCATTGTCGACGACTTCATTATCTGCCAGTCGAATTTTACTCACTAGTGCCGTGCAAACTGCAATCAGGTCTTTAAGTGTTCTCATAAGGGCTCAAAGAATATAATCTATATGTAGGTTGAATTTCGGGATTTAACGCCCACTCAAACGCCTACGCAAATGCTAAAAAGTGGAATTTCGAGTTTCAGTCGAGTTTCCCAGGAAATTGGTTCGAGTTTGGCATCATTGGAAATGATTTTTGAAGCTCTACGATCTGAGCTTTTCAGATTCAAGTTTCATTCGCTGTGTTAAAAAATCCTAAAATTCCCGGAATTTAACCTATCTATATTATATACGGTATATAAGATATCTGCCAATCGGTCTAAGTACAGGTGAAATACAAGACACGAATTTTCCACGAATTTGTCTACGGATTGAGTGACGAAATATCTTGTTAATTGAGCCATGAAAGTCAGACTTATGCTGAAATTGAAGCCATAAATGTGGTCAATATATAATGTGTGATATTCAGAATTTTTGGAAGTTAATTCTTTTCAGAAATGGAACCGCGTTAAGAAAACTCTGAACCGCTAATGATTATATCACCCACCGAGTCCGCCATCAATTCACTTTATGAAATTAAGATTCAAAAATTTAAAAAAAAATCCATGAAATAGACATTCTTGAGGTGCGATGACGTTATCATATGATTTGAATGATCATTTAAGATTAAGTGATTTAAAGTGAGTGACATAATATGGTTCTTTTATATGGTAACACAACTTTTTCATGTTTATGTATGCTATACTACTTTTATCTTCTGACGTTTTGTGTTGAGAAAAGTGGTTTTTGAGCGGTCAAAACTTTCAGTTAAGTGGTTAGAACACCATAAAAAGCTTGCTAAGATTCGATGAAGACCATTAAGCTTACAGGATTAAAGATATTTAGATGGGCTTATTTCGATTGGATTATTGATGGAATGTGCTTAACTGTTTGGGCTTCAATGAAAATCGCTATTTCGGCGTCAAGTGATAAATTCTGTGAAATTTTTCTCACCCGAGAGCAAGACCACGAGTTCTAGTTATAAAAAACAAGAATAAATAAATATTTAAACATTTCTGATATCCTTTATCACTTTCCTCAATTTGAGCAAAGTAAAAGCGGAGTATGAAAAGGGAAAAATGTCTGTGTCTGGGGAGTTATTAGAAAATTGTTAAGAATGAGCAAAAATGGAGCAGTTCCTTCTTTTTCGGGTCGTCTGTCCATTCCCAATACGGAATCTTGTTCAATTGAGGAAGTTATTGAGAGGCTCGGTAATGTTTCTTCTTGTAGCTTTCGGATCACCGGATTTTTTATAATTGGCAGGGGTTGTGGAGGCGGTGGCGGAATTTGATAAATCGGTGTCTTAGTAAGGGATACTCAAACGACTCATTTATCAGTTTGCCTATTCAGTCTTGCCATGTTTATATCATATAAAGTATAAATTTTGGATGCGTTATAAGATATTGGGATTTAATCCCAGACCTGTGTGTGAACAGGCGAGCTGACTTTGATAGGACGGTGCAAGGTAACATCACCAGCATTTTGATAGTAATAATCTGTTGCAGTCGAGTTGTCTCGTTTCAAGGTAACGGTTCGGCGGGAGATCATCCCAGGTGATTTAAAGCTGTTACAGAATCATTGACTTAAATAATCTAAGACTATCTCAAACAGGGATAAAGGAACATTTATAAAAACCCATTCTAGAGGGTCCACTTGCTCAGAGCTATATAAAGCTTCGTTACTAACTGCACAGTACTTAATAAATATTATAAATATATTATTGAATTCCCCCTCCTGACATCAATATTAGAATTTCTATCTAAGTTTTTGAATGTGTCAGATAGTATAAAAAACAAAATACCCAAATTGAAATACCCAATTGTCGTTTCAAACGTTAATGAACACTTTTATCCATTTTTGAGTGTGCATTTAATTTAAAATAAGGGGATTCAAATAATTATATCTAGAGTTTTCCCAAACATGATCATTTTAATCGAAAAAACATCGAATTTTTGGATTTGGAAAAAACATCGATTCTCCTTAAAATCGGTAATTTTCAAAATCCCATTACAAATGCCATTCCCGATTTTAAGCGAACTTGTGTATCAACTTGCTCGTATCAATTACTTTTTTATCATGATTATGAATCATAATTTATGATTCTTTCCTTGGTTCTTTCCTAACAAGCTTGACAGTTGGTTCCTGAAAGATTCTTTTTTCTGATCCAACACTCGATTCAACTTCGAAAAAATCGTTTGCCTGATATTCGTCTTGGGTTCTTATTTGGTTAATTTCTCTTACTTTTTTAAAACTTATTTTACGGTTCATTAGTATCACTTCGTTTTTCAATTTCACTTCACTTTTTAACGTCACTTGTCTCGAAAATTTAAATCACAATTCTTTCATAGATTACGAATAACCTAATTCTGGTTAATACTGTCGCTAAAAATATTGTGAAGAATGAATGTGACCAAGGCAATTAAAATCGGCATTACATTACAATTATTACTAATGCTGACTTTGGTAAAAGCACCGAAATCAAATTTAATAAACATTCCCGCTAGATTTCATTAGGGCTACAAATAAAAAGAATTTCATAACGAAATAAGTGTACGAGTTCTGCATGAGCTATCGGATTTTTATATAAGTAAGTATATAATATAAAATATAAGTTATTATATTGATATTACTCAGACATTTATCGGACATAACGTGAAACAAAACGTTTTGAAAAATTTCTCCTTGAATGATTCTACCGAAATTTTATTTTCTATAGCTTATGAAGCAACGGGATGTTGACCGTCAGCTGTTCGAATGGTGAGGAGTCAACCAATCCTTTTCACTCGAGAATCTTTGACCGGGGAATCGCTTGCCGTGTGAACAAACTGATTTTCTTTTGCTGCGACAACATGGTTCTCTGATAACAGGTTTGAATTCGGGTCTTTTCTCAGACTAAAATTCTCCAATCGTTTTACAAGTGAATACGGGAATATTCTCAGCGGTTCGCCAGTGCGGTAAAGTGTCTTTCATGAGATTTAATACTTGTATCATATGTTATGAATCATAACTTATTATCCCTAACTTAGCTGTATGAAGTCAGGCAGTGTGACTCAATGATAAACGATTTCAAATTTACAAGAAAACTTTGGTTTGAAAATGAAATCTTTGTCACAATTGAAGGTGACCACTAAAGTCGGGTCAAAAAATTGAAAACGTCTTGATGATCTTAATATTTTAATCGAGGATTTCCTCCGACATAATGTCAGAAAAAAAATCTTCTAAAAAAACATTTCGATTTAATTCTCAACCTTTTGATTTTCGAAAATTGATGGCATTTTCACCAAAAATGTCAAATTGTAATTTTTGAATTGAATTGAGGATTTTTAGGTGTGATTTGATGTGATTATGATTCTCTACTACAAGTCTAGACCTGGCGAATCATTCAAATTGTCAAGTTTTGATCGTAAAATTGAAAATCGTAAACTGATGAGTCATTAATACCTTTGAGACAAAAAAAAATTATAGCAACAAAAATCTTTTAATTATTATCATTTGAGCGGAAAGTCCAAACGTCTGAGGTCTCGGTAGTTTCCGATGAATACCGCTACATGACTTTTCAAAAATTTATGCCGTCAATAAAAAAATGAGAAGGAATAAAATTATCATTCAATATATCTCTGATTGGATATCGAGATCATGAATTAAGTCTGATTGGCTGCCATTTAGAAGAGCGCCATAAAGGTTTAATCAAAATGATAAAGAATTTAATTTTTATATTTTTCATCTGTGGTCAAACAAATAGATCGGAAGAAACCTAAACGGTTGAGGTCCTAAATCCTGATATTTCAAAATTTGTCTACTTCGAAACCAAATAGTTAAATCTCCCCTTCAGAGGTACTCGTAGATTGTCATTAGTGATTTTCACGTGATCCATTTTTGAATTTTCTTCAACTTTGACGTTTTGAAATTCCAAGTCTTGAAATTATCCTTGCAGCAATTTTTTTTAATTTCGAAAAATTTTCACTAAATTTTTTATTCAGAACATGTGATTTTTAGAAAATCCTTCACCACAGTCTTGATTTGAGACTCTTGAACCAGTGAAAATTGTGAAGGTTAATTCAGCCATTTCAACTGTAGCTAAATCAGAAGATCAACGTTTTTGATCCAAAATAAAAACTATGCTTTGTAATACAGATGCGTGATCAGAATAAAATGCAGTTAAATTTCACGAAAGAAATATTGTACGGTAAATATCATATACACTGGTGATACCCCTTTTTTGCAACACCAGAGTGTCTCAAAAAAGTGTTGCAAAAAAGAGGAAGTGTTGCAAAAAGGGGGAAATGCCCTGGAAAAATGTTCGACTTTTTACTCCACAGTAATAACAGGGATGAAGTAAACGTTAACTTAGAACTTCTAACCGGAAGGAACCTTATTTTAATTGGTCCTCGAACGGGATATACCGACTAAAGTGGCTTTTCTGAATTTCAGTCACTTTTTTCTCTTCAAAAATTTCCATGTTGACGGCTCAAGCTCTCTTTAAAACAATGATAGAAAACATTATGGTTTTTCATTAATGATGTCACACGAATCATGATCCTCCCATAGTGATCACTCATCAGGTTTATGATTTTTTGTGTTATTAATTGATAGATTTTCGTCAAAATCGTCACATATTCGAAGCGTCACACGTTTATATCATAAAATATATATCTTGTTACGGTTTGAAATACCAAAAAAAGAATATTCAGAGAGTGTTTTCTTTGATTTCACGCCTGAATAATGAGACAGAGCATTCAGAACGCTTTCTGCTGACGAAAGCTTTGAAAGAACTGAAGCTTGACCATTCAAGGGGCCAAGTATTTAAACAGAATAAAGATAGAAAAGAGGAACAGACTTTTCACAGAAAAAAGATCTCAGAAATCCCCACTTACACTCGTTCATTTTGAATAAGGTTTTTTTTATTTTCGCAGAGGGGAGCTAAAAGTGAGTCAAAGTTGATCGAAATGGACAAAAAACAGAAATTGAAAATGAAACTGATTGAATTGGCAAAAAGTAATAACCTTGATTTGGACCAATTTCCAGAAAATATTCGTCATCAAAAGTTATCTCAAATTCGACAGAATGAAGGAAGGATTTTTAGTAATCTTTAGGAAATTTTCTTAGGAAAACTTATCTGAAATGAGACTAGATTTTTTAGCGAAAATCACTGTTTGTAACCATGAACTCAAAAGACCACCTTAAGATTCAGCAAGTTTTTCACAACAATTTTCAGATGGTCAAAACCAATACTATCGAGATAGAAATTGTATGACTGATCCCTAGATAATGTTGAATCTTTAACCATCTAAATCGAAACTCTTCTTTGTTTAACGTAAATTAAAAGTCTTAAAAAGAAATAATTGCTAATGAGCAAAAGAAAATGGAACTTCTTGAAGGGCAGGTTGCTATAAAAAGAAGCCGTCGTCTAGGACAAGTCCGCCGTGCCCAAACCACCGATGAAGACTAATTTATTTTTTTTCCCAATACGTTAAAATACATCATTAAAACAAAGACTAAATTATCTTTTTTCCCAATATGTTAAAATACATCATTAAAACTCATGAAAAATATATTATTTTGAATTTACATAACAGGGGTGAGTGCGAAGTATGTCAGAATACACACTCTGGTTGATATAATTTGGACCGGTGTGAAACGGGCTGCGAAATATAGAACGCATCCTAG
>SCLD01092552.1:0-12616 GCA_004367895.1 Oikopleura longicauda | reverse complement strand
GACATAATCTGTGTCATAAAAACTAACTGGTTTCAATGTGAGGTTAATGTTTGGTTTATAGAATCGCTGATTATAATCTCGTAAAGTTCTGTATAATCTCCTTCAATACTCTCAGCATTGTTCTCAGCATATCTGTAAAGTACTGAGTCAATACTGACTTAAGCATCATAAAATGATCTTTATAAGCAACCGCTCAACAGAAAGAAATCAGAATTTTTATCTCAGAAAATAAAAATGGCAAAAATTTGTGTTCAATCCCCAGAAGTCGTTATGACCGGAGAGTAAGTATAGAGAAAATTTAAACAGCTTCAATCAACGGATCTTTGAGCCAGGCCGAAACAAAGGTCTTGATCGGTGCATCTCTGACCATTTAAAACTAATTTTGAATCAATTTAGCATCAACCTCCACGCTCAAGTTGCCGTTGTTACCAAGGCCAAACTTGATGCCGTTTCTGTCAAGGGAGACTGCAAGTGCGACTAAATATTTCACCATTTTATAGCGAAACCTGGTGGTCAACCTAGCACCTCTAATCATACAAAAGTCTGATCTGAAATTTCAAGTCATTTCAATTGTAAATTTATTCTGGCAACAAGTAACTGTTCAATAAACTTAACCTTTTAATTTATATAATTTATTCACAGACCGCTGTCTGAGACCAGGTTATGTCTGGTTTCCACCGCAATTGTAGTAGCCAGAGTACCATCCAGAACCTTCTCCGTGATTAATAGGATCGACAGTACCTGCGGCAGAGAATTTTATGTAACAATGTCCCATATTCTCATTGTAGGAAAAGTAGAAGCAATATCGTGATGTTTGACATATGTATTGACACGTCATACTGTCCTCTGAAAAAAATTTTAACAATTTTCATTTATGAAGAATTATGCCTGCTTTCACATGTCATCAGACAGCCGCCGTTATGACGACTTGATGATAATTTGTCACAAGAAAATCGGCATATTGAACTTACTGATTCCTGGGATGAAATTCCCGGTGATCAGATTTGAATCATTATATTTATGTGAATCTGTTTTTTGAGATGATTTATTATTTCCACAGATCCAACCAGTTTCCCGAGTCATTTCATTTCCACTTGCATGTAAATAACATTCATAACGAGATTTGCGATAACTCCAGGCAACGCACTGGGAAGAAAACCGACAGTTTTCAGCACAATTATCAGACATACCAACATCTTCGATACTTCCTTGTGGACCTGATCCTACAACATCATGGCCTGGATATTCAATGCCATCCACAGCACAAATTGGATTTACTGCATAACTGCTGAAAGAAATATGAAGTCAAATTGATGAAAATATAACTGCAACGAAAGTTGATGTGAAATTCTCTTTTTACCTGCTGGAGACAAGTGCGATAAGCAACTTCATTTTGAAATAAACTTTGGTCTCTAATAACTAAAACATGAAGATCAGGTTAATGAACATTTGTTTTATTCACATCAACTTTTTTGAGAGTATCAGTAATATTGTATCACCAATATTGAACTTTTCCAGAAGGCTTTCTCGGGAATATTTACAGCATTCATGAATTGTAGGGCTGCCGAAATCGTCAAATTATCACAAATAAAATAATAATAAAAATCGCATTTTTACAATGCCTGGATTCAGATCTTTTCATTTCGCTTCGCAAATTTCTTTTAAGATTTCTTATGACTTCACCAGGTGAATTTTCGTCGTTTTGCTTCTTATCTGATTTAGCTTGTATTTGATTGATCGATTCTCTACCTACTAATGTTGATGTCGAAGTTGTTGCGATCGGTAAACTGTCATTTTGGACTTGGTTGTTCATGAATCCTTCATCATTTTGGATCATTGACGTTCCATCGGTCACATTTTGCTCTTCGTGCATTTCATGATCTTCGGGTGATTCATCCTTAGAATGACTTTAATCGGATTCTAATAAAAAAGGTTTTTCACAAATGTATGTCTTTAATTAATATATCCGTTTTTTAAAACGTCACTTCGACCCTCGTTAAAGAGGAGGATAAAGTGATGTTTTATTTACTCAGATATGTTTAGTGATTTTCAAAAAAAAAGAATCCCAATCTGAATTGAACTAACCAATTTTTTGGTCGATACTTTTCGTCGTGTTGGGCTTAAAATGATTACAAAACGTCTTTGATCATGGTTACTTTTGATGTGCTCTTATTCTCCGGAATTTCGGAACCGGAAACTGTTTACATATCATTAAATCTGAGTATCCGTAACCGTGACAGTCGTAAGAACTTCAAGGGCCTTGAAGTATCATACTCATCACGTATTTTCGTATTTACTGAAATGACGAAAGTAACTTCATCAGAAAATGCCGTCGTTGAGTTTTGTAATCCTAATCATGTTCTTCCAGGCTTTCATCTTCATGTCCAGCAAGCGATCGAAGTTTCCCAACCATTTCGGATGCGAGTTCTTGGAAAATTTCCTCTTCGTTTTCATTTTCATGGCCGTCTTTTGATTTTCTTACTGAAAATTACCGTTATTTCAGCATTATAATGAAAAGAATTGAAAAGAAAATCTAAATATCAAGCCTTTTCTAAAATCATTGAGAATCGAGAACTTTTCGACTATTCCTAAAATTTAAGCAAGGGCCTGTCATGAAAAATCAGGAAATTTTCCAAAATTCCTATTTTTAGGAGTCGTAATTTTCGGCAAGGGAGGGTATACATATGTTAACGGATATTGCAAAATAGTTACTTTTGTACAACTGGAAATTTTTATTCATTTTGACTTTATTTTTGAGCTTGCTGATGTAATTTCCGACATCCTCCCCACTTTGAGTTTCTCCTTTTTTCTTCAAATCGTTTAAATAATTGTGTACGTCTAAGAAACAAAGTCCATTAAAATAACAGATTATTTTCTCGTATATACTAAACGAAACTTACGATTGGATTCCGATTCAGTAGGTTGATCTGTCTGGTTAGATTTTGGCTTGAAAGCTGGATGATCTTTCAGTAACATTCCGGTGGCTAAATATTAAGTGAAATGCCGTGAGTGAAATAACTGGTTACTTTTATAATAAAAAATACGTCAGAGTACTCGAAACACGATGGAGCAAATGTTTTTTCAAAGAAGAAGGTTCTTTAGAAGACTCTGGAAGACGGTCCCTTAGATTTAGATACCAATGAAGTCTGATTCATACAGTATGAACCAGAAAATCCGAGAATGCAGTTTTAACTTGGTCTAAATAAACTCACAGGAAGTGATACAATATGACAAAATTTTCAAATGGATGAATATTCAGGAATTAAACCGGTTTCTGACCCCTTCCGGTCAAAAAGGAAGTCACCAAAAGTTCCGTCACACAATTTTAGGGGAGGGTCGTGTGGGTCATTTTCAAGATTCGAATATTCTATATGCCTTGAAAGTGCGATTTTAGGGTCATTTGGTAAAAAATAACCACTTCGTATTGGGACTGTTAAAGTCTGAAACTCATAAATATTGATATGTTAAGATGGCGTTGAATCAGCACTGCTGATGCCCAAATGTTACATTAAATCGACATAAACGAAATTCATAATTTAAAATGTTTATCTCTTGTGTTACACAAGTTGTGTATAGAATGATTAAAAGTTTAATTTGAGAATGTTCACTTGGCAAATGGTAATGATTCTCTATATGATCCGCAAATAGCCTTCCAAATTATGTTGAGGCGAATCCTACATTTAAAATACCAATTTAGACCTGTAGATACTTAAGTATCTGTTATGAGTCATACTTATGACTTACCCTGAGTGGTTATTTGTATTTGTAAAAATGCAAAAATCAGTAATTTCATTGGAATGGCTTTATGGCTATTTGTCGGATATGTGATTTGTCAATTCTTGATCATCTAAAATTCATATCTCCACTTATTGAGAGGTTTATTTGTTTCCTTGAGCAATTTCTTCTATACTAGCATCTTCTGAAGCAAAAACTCATTACAAATTCAATATAGCAATGCATTAAACTCATTTGAAATTTGATTAAACCCTTGCAAATGACTTTATGACGCAATATGACCTATTTTACTAAACCTGACTCTGACTCTGTTTAAATAGTAAATATATAGGTCGGAAAACAATGGCTTTAAGTTGTTATGGCACTGGAAGTTCTAGTCTGGAATCCTTTTAAGTTATAGGCTGAATAAATTTTTAAAATCAAATTCTCTTTTGAGTTTTTTTTCTGTATTGAACTGATCTTGTTCAACTGAATCTGAATGGAACTGATATCTGCTCATAAAAAAATTATCGCTTTGGAACATTATGTCTATTGAATAGTCGATTATTTAGATATTGAACTACATGAACTTGAAGCCTTAGTCGTCAATGCCCTGACCAGCAATGAGCGGTTTTGTCTAAATTGAACTCTACAGTCTATAGACTATCTTAACTAAATATTGTTATAAAAGTTCTTTTTAGAAGAATTAAAATACTTAATCTAAATATAATTTATATTCCAGTTATCATCAGTTCAAACCAAACAATTCGTTCTTGTGGACAACCATCTTTAACCGCTTTTTTCCGGTATAGTGCCTTTATTACAGAAAATTATTGACTGATTGTTATGTAATTGCCGTACTAATTTCTGTTTTTCGCGATTTACCTTCATATTTCAATTCATTCGGCCCATTGGAGTCTATTTCAGACAAGGTTAAAAAAAAGGTGTGAATTTTATTAGAATTTCAAAACGCGTACGGTATCCTTAATGAATAAAACGGTAGTAAAGACTCTGTCAAAGTCAAAAGCCAGCTACCATGTTAATTGTTAACCGGAATATTTAAATCAAGTGTTCACAATGTTCGCGAGCATGTTCGTCAAGTATTAAGTACACTTTCGATTGTTGTATCAGATTTACTTTTCACGTTACAGTCACTGGGCTGGACAAACTAGCCCAGCTAGATGCTATATCAATCACAGTTTTTTGGTTATACTTTTCTATCACAGAAGTCTACTTCTTGATAACTAATAACCCTTCACCCACCTGTATTTCCTAATATAGAGGGTAAATTAAATGAAAATCTTACTTATTGAAACGATTTTTTGTTAAAGCTGTCATTTGATGATGGTTGTAGACCTATAGTCTTAATCATTAATAATTAAGAACTGATGTAAAACCCATATTTTAAGTAAAAAATTATGATGTTCATGTCATCGCTTGAGTGTTATTCAGACGCAGCATAGTATATACCAAAGTAAGAAATTAAATCTTTATTCCTACCTCATATTTCACCACTGAAGTTTTCGAATAAGCCAGCCAACACGAAATCGGACAATTGTGAAAGAATTTCAGCTGTTGTAACCGTTGAATTCAAAATTGAATCTCAACAAACTCAAAAACATGCATACTTAAATTTTAATGGCATATATGGCTCAGTTTATAATGGATCAGATGTATAATATATGACCGCAATAATCAAAAGTAAATTCGAAGTTCAGTGTCTAGTTTACTCAATCGAAATACGCCGACTTGAAAAAATCATTATGATTTAAATGCGGCTTTACAGACGGTTTCTAAAATTGAACGTCATAGCAAGCAGCTCATCAAAACGCAATGTTTTGTACGATTGCATAGTTGCAAGTATTACACGCATCTAAGAATTAGTATGTTGGAATCAAATTAAAAGCCACCATGAATCGGAATGATAAGCATTCGAAATGAAGCAACTCGCGTGCTGCATAGTGTATCTATCTGTGTGAATAAATATCACTTTAAGGGCCTGTTATTGGGGGTATCAGATTTTTTCTACACATATTCCATCTTACTAATTCGACTACGCTGATTCCGAATCTGCTTCAAAATTCTTCTAGCTTTATCGGTTCGCGCGCTAGAATTTACACTGAATATATGGGTAGCAAACGTTCTTATTAACGATGCTCTTTCTTTTGAAAACATTTCTTTTGACAGAAATATTACTTACCGTTTGGTCGAAATTTTAGGTCCAAATCGAAAAAAGTAAATAAGCATTTTTGTAGAATTTTCTATCAGCTTTCACATGATACCTTTATCAAAGTTATAGCGTTATCACTTTGGGCTAAACATCCTTTTAAAGTTCAAAATCAATTTAAACCAGTTGGTTACTCAAAAAAATCGAAAATCAAAAAAGTAAATGATAAACTTTGTGGCGAATTTAATTTCCGTCAAAATGATATCTTAATCATCGCCGAGCGTTTACTGTGAAGGGCTAAACATCGATTTTCAATATAAATATCATTTAATTCTATAAATATCATTTAATTCTAGTGCGCGAACGCGAGGTGCTAGAAGGCCGATTTTTCTAGCGTAATTATTTTGTCCATATTTACGATGATGTCAGTATGAACAAAATCTGAGACCCCCAATAACAGGCCCTTAATTTTGAATCAGGTTTGATGAACTTTTCTCGTTAGTACAGTGAGTACTTTCAAGCATGCCCTAGAATCAAACTTAAATATTCAATATTAATCCAATTGTCCAATAGACTTTTGGATAAGCGCAATCAATTCCTCGGATGAAATTACTTCTAGTGTGAGAATTCCAGGATAAAAGTCGAGCGCATTCTGAACATCTTCAATCCCACTGAAATGTACCAACCAATAGTTCTTATGGTCCACAATTTATGGAAGAATTATTCCACTTCTTTATTAAGAATTGAACGTTTTTGCTAAAAAATACCTGTATAATTTGCTCACGGTATGTAAGGTGGGATGAATTTCGATGATTTGTCTGACCTTGACCGGTAAATTGTAAATATTTTGTAGATTTTAAATCAATGTGTCCTAAATTTCCAAATTTTTATGACACAACAATGAATCAAGAGACATGACTCATGTCACATGAGGACAATCAGGGAAGAGTGGACACGGACACGATTTTGGACAGGAACTTTTTTGAAACTTCGGACATGGACTCGGACACGGAAAAAACATTACTTCTGACTCGGGCACGGGTTCGGAAAAGCGCATGTTCGAAAACCTCGAACACGGGTTTGAACTTGAACAAATATTGGACACGCGTGTCCGACTTTCTCTGATGACGATAGAACGGGAACCAATGAAGTATTTGCAGACGATTCCATTCTAAGAATTTAATCTCATGGCTATACCGATAGACCAAACAAGTCTCAATTCCTCGGGAAGAATAAATAAACATCTTTCTTAGAAAAACACTGAATAAAAAGTATTCCTTGAAGAGCTGAAGAGAATATGAAAATATCATGTTTTATTCTTTTTGTTGGTATAAACGGTCAACTTACTGTCAATACCCGTTTCAATGGTGAACTTCGGCTGGCCCTGAACCAGTTTCTGGTAAGCTAAGTCTCTTGTACCAAGGACAGTTACTGTATCTTAATACAGTATACCAACGTTACTGTCTGTCAAACAATTATTATTACTTCCTCTATACTTGTGTCACATAGAGTGACATATCTTTAATTTACGTTGAAAAGTATATCATCCAAATTTTTATATCAAATAATGACATCAATAAAATATATCAAAGAATTCGCTCAATGCTTCAGCAGTGCCGCTCGAGGAAAATGAAAGATTTTATTCTCATAATACCGCTGTGTTACAAGACTTTCTTATGGAGCATGGTAAACTTCCTGTTAACCATGAATTTGACAGTCTTGGAATTGGAACGCTTCAAGGCCATTTAAAAAAACTCGGATATTATCACGGTTTGGGTGATGACTTTAAGAGAGATTTTCGTAAAGTAATTGTTTTTGAGCCAAATAAAGGATCACCCATTTAAGATGAACCTTGTGGGGTTTTTGGACCAGGGACAACATCTGCATTACAAACCTTTTTGAAGGATAAAGGATTTTACCGGTATCAGATCAATGGAAAGTAAGTATCAACTCTTATGATCCAGCGAGTTTGCGGAATTGGTATGCGGAAACAATTTCCACAAAACACGCTGGGTCACACGGCTTACACGGTGTGAGTCACACCCAAAACCTTGCCAATAAGATTTAACTAAGCTGAAATAGCCTATTTTCGCAATAAGCCTGATTCAAACATTAAACCTGCGTATTTTTTAACTGCTATAATTTATAAATATAGATAATATATAATACTAATTTCGTATTTTTCAAATTTGTTGATCTAATCATTTTGTGTTTGCGGTATATAGAATCCGGAGATTGATTAAAATGCTAGAACTTAACATATTCTCGCAATTAATTAACAGTTCATGTCGAATATTTCATTTTATTTGTTGATCACATATTGCACAGAGCAAATTATTCGAATTTTCAAGGCTGATGACCAGTTCACAGTGGGCTACTCTGTCAACCATTCCACAGCCTATTGTGACAAAAGAGTAAATATTCCATATTTCAAATCATTATCAATTTCACTTCACCACGAATTCGCTACCAAGCTTCACTGACTTGGTCATAACTTATGACTCATAAGACTGGACCATAACTTATGGTCCATAAGACATCTAAGCGAACATATTTTTGGTATATAATACCTCACATCTGTTTAGTTTTGATGGTGCGACAAAGGCCGCCATGAATGAATTTCTTCACAATTATCAAAATCCAGATAGTACGTATAGAAGACAATACAGGATACGCCCTACACTAAAACTTCCCCACAGGTTGATACAATTTGTCAATCAGATTAAAAAGTACTTGATAAAGAGCATTTCAAACTAGCCACCTGGAATAAATATTCTTTATCTTGAGTTGAACGATCGAAAATTATTTCTGCTATACTGTATAGCCTATACATGTATGTATTATGGGCCATAATTTATGGCATTATAAATCATATGGCCCAAACCAATGTATGATATGGAAAATTCGTATTATCTAAATTTAATAAGACTGAATAATGATTTTAGCAGAAATATTCTTCAATATTATAGACGTTCATAATTTGGATTTTTTTTATTTCGCACCAAAGCTTTTTAACAATCCAATTCGTTATTGCGTTTGAAAGCAATCTTTGGACTCGATCAACTACAAAAGGCATGAGACAATATTTACATGACATTGGAGCTCGAGTATATTTCACCGGTGAAAGATGGGGTGAAAAATGCAGGAAGGGAGCTTGGGAATGGAAGACAACAGAAACAATACAACAATTTTTGAATGATAATTTCGAAGCTAAACTAGGAATTGATTTCATCAGCTATAATTTCAATGACCCTAAATGTACATTTAAGTATATGCTTGTACACACATGTTAACTTGTAGGTATGCTTGAATTTCAGGCCCTCACGTTTTCAGTATAAAGTTACCGTTTTCTAGTAGATAGTAACCGTTAATTGACAGACAGTTACCGTTTTGGGGAACTGACATTGTTCCTGCCGATCTATGGCGGGGGATTCAAGCATGCTAGTGTAATATCATAATTTGAATGACATAACTTATAAGGGTGACGCTCCATCCCGTCGAAACACCGAATCTCGATTGAAGGGGCACCCCGCATTGGTCGATTTCGACAATTTTTATATCATTCGAAAGCTCTCGATGTGAAGAATACACAGAATACACATTTTCTGAATCTTACAACTCCATCGTCACATTATGAATTAGATAATACCGTATAATCTATACATATGTATAATTTATACAGAAAAAGCTATTGAAATCGCGAAAAAGATATAACAAGGTCAATGAATGGTAATACTGTCATAGAACTGAAAAAGTATTTGAATCGATATCTTTATGATTCTCCATAGTTTTCAACATCAATAAAATTTTTCCCTTAATACTAGGCCCTAGTCTACAATTCAAATTGTGTTCGTTCTTTATAAATTATGTATAATATTTGTATGTATGAGTCATACAGTATGATATTATGACGTATTATAATTTCTTTAATTCAAGCGATTACAAGATATCTCAGTTGGAATATTCGCATTAAAGACGTTTCGTAGACATAATGTCCATTTGTTAGCTTTTCGGCTTCTCAGGAGACTTTACCGGCAGCTTTTCTCAGAATCAAACTTGTATTCGACCGTATAGAACGCTGACAATATACTTAAAGCTGACAGCAACTATATATAGACTACGTGACAATTAAATAGTTATGTTCATGTCAGACTGTTCATGTAGCGTTCTTATCGAAATCGTCATAGGCTAGATGGTTCAACGAATCATATATTTTGTAGCGGCTTACAGAGCAAATTATCCTTTTATCTTCAGATAAGAGACTGTTTAATCTTGATTCATGATAATCTGGGATTCTAGATGATGGAAATTCTTGACGGTTCAAAAAAAAAATTTCAACTCAAAACTGCATGATATTCATATACGATAGGAAATTTGTTTAGATTACTTTTCAATTTTCAAGACTGAAAACATCGATCAAAAATTACTCAAATTCAACATCGCAAGAGTGTTCTTTCTTCGAAACCGGATTTACACGAGCGATTGTATACAGAATTTAATTATTTCTGAACAGTTCGTTGTAATGTTGAAATCTCCATCAATTATTTTGGAAAAAAAATTCCAATTTAAGTAGCTGAAATATTTGAAATTATCATTGCGATCAAAGAATATTTTTCCAGATATTTGAACAAAGTCAATTTCCGGTTCTCATCCGCTAATTCATTTTTTACGATTGTTAAAAATTCTGTGATCAGATTTGATGAAGCGGACCAATTCATGTAGGGAATCGCAAGTTGACATCACAGAACAAGTTCAACTTCAAGAATTTTGTCAAAATTCGCTCCATTCATTGTTCTGAGCTTTTCGTGGAGGTTGAATCAAAGGACTCATTCACAAGAGCGATAATTGCTGCAGCTTCAAAATCTATGTGCATAACACAGGGAGAAATTTCGTCGGCATTCGAATATTCGTATTTTGTAAAATGTGGGACAATTCTTTATGACAGAAAAATTTTAGATTTTCTAGATTAACTTATGTTCATGTATTCCAAGCAAAGACTACTAAGATAGATCCTGTAACACGGATTCGGATTCATTTATTAAAAAATCGATCAAGTAAATGTAAAAGACTGATGCTAAAATTAATGAAGCATTTTATTGTTACAATTCATATTAAGATTGGTTCCTCAAAATATGTTTTTTATGTTTTAACAGTCACCGTACGAGTTGGTTCTCAGAGAATCATTCTATACAACGAATGATCCCTTAATCTGCATGTGGTATCTAGTCCTCAACGAGGTTGTACTCAGGGATCCACGCACCAGAGCCGGTCGGTCCCAGGACACAATTTAACAAACTTAGAACGCACGGTCCATACCGCACTCGGACCAACGCGTGCCGAGCGGTCCGCGAACCAAGCGGAAACCAAAAATGGTTTTAGATTAATTTTCAATAACTTCAACGAAAAAGATCTCATTTGAAATTAATTTTGAAATCTCAATACGTATATGAATATCACATTGTCATAACTAATGAGTCATAAGGTAATCGGAAGGTAGAAGTATTACATGAGTAGAACAAGACGGATAAATTCATTCGTGTTTATATCATCAAGCAGGCTTCATCTGAAATCTTTAGTTTTCTTTATTGTTAAGTCACAGCTCAATACTCACTCAAAGTCGGAACAATGTGCTGTGTATAATATTAATCATCCTAAAATAATCAAAAGCAGATAATTGTAGCGTTTAAGAGCGCCGTAGAATGCGCTGGGTCAGCGGTCTAGAAAAGTTATGGGTTGCCATATTAAACTTGAGCGCCATCACCAAGATTTATTTTTAAGAGGAAATCCAACTTACTGGAAATATTCAAAAAAATGAAAATTTTCATATATCAAATAATTTCTATGGTTAGTGCATATGGCTGCAATGATATTTCGAAACCAACAATACAAGAATCAAAATCACAATGCTTCAACCAAGCAAATGGGAAAATAAATTCAAATACATTAAAGAATGCAGTTAAATGTTGCTTAACAAACACAGTTGGAGGCCAAAGAGTATTTGGAGTACCGTTGATGCAATTCAAAAAATTAGATAAGCGTAAAGAAACCCTCCATCGTCAGAAATTGCAATGGGTTGGGTTTCACCTGACCGATCATGCTTTTATCGAAGAAAATCCAAAATGTTCTCCTAGAAATAAAAATGATCTAACAAATTTTTTCAATTTTTTGGAACAATTCAAAAATGAAAGATATGATAGATACAAAACAACGGACAATCGATGGGATTGCTTTCTTACAAATGATTACGAAAAAGATGAAAATAATTTCTGTAAGCGAGTTTTGAATAAGCTTGAAAGTAATAGACAGCTAAATGACATCAAAAAAGATGTTTGTGATGGAGCCAACGAACTATTATTACCAAAAGTTTTGAATAGCAGAGCTAGTTTGGTCCTTGATAATATCGACAGAATGAGTCACAAAGAGAGGAAGCAAAAACGAATGGTCTATCTGGCCCAGAACAGTGGAATTACAGAGGTATACCAGAAAAGAAAAGAAAACAATGTCCAAGTTTACCAATCATGGAATGACCTGACAAATAGATTTTTAAGAGTGCTGTTTCAAGAAGAATACAAATGTATCATAAAAGGTACCTCTTGTCATAATATTAAATTGGAACGAAACCTCGAATGTGGATGTATTCCAGCTAAATACTCGAAACGTCGATTAATACTTGATTAAATCACAAGCCTTTATACCTACTAGATTATAACGACTGATGCTATGAAATAAAATTTT
>SCLD01092541.1:0-34970 GCA_004367895.1 Oikopleura longicauda | reverse complement strand
ATATGTCACTAAGTGAAGAATCAATGTGACGATGTTAAGTTTTGTCACGAATTGACGGCTGGTGCCGAAGTTACTTGTCGCGTACATCCGACGCCTCATGTTCGGTCTATATTACGATAATGTGACTAACTTAGGTCACAACTTTTTCATTTTCATCTAAATGACGTTCAAACATGTGGACGTATACATATGGATAAACATCCGGTCACTAGTGCTCAGCTGGTTAAGTTTATATTTTCAAAATCTGGTGACAATTCCGTTGTGCCACAATATCCTGGAAATAAAAATATTCCAAACTAATTTCCCTGCTCAAATTAAATTGAAGTCAATGTTATTATTGATGTAAAGTTCACAGTGTGAACAATATTTATTACCCCAAATGCAAGAAGACTTTGCTATACAAACAGTCGGTACAGTTAGTAACCTGAACTTGGGTAGGGATAGAGACTAGATTATTATTAGAAACAGGGATACAAGGACGGGGTCCATGTTAACCTGATTAGGAACAGTCAAATTCAATCAGTCGTTCGATCGATCCCTGTTCAAGTTCAGGATACGTGCGCATCTCATTTCGGGGAACACTTGAATTAACCTAACTTTGATTTATACAGGAATGACCCAAGCCTCACGTGATCAAAATGGCCACGTGAGATAAGAGAACATTCATAAATCTCATTCATGAACTTGAACAGGGATTAATGTTACGTCACAGTGAATGAACAGTATTTCATAATTTCCATTATTCCTTAATTTGCAGCCAGCTGTTCTACTTGTTCAACGTTTACTTTCACTTGTTCTAAATTCTGTTGCCAAAGGTCGAGCTGAAATAGTCGTTTTTAAACATTGATATTTACACAACAATATTATCTACACATATTATATGTGACATATAAGAATCAGGTTTATATATAACTGCCTAACTTACTTTATTTTTAAGGTTTTTCCAGTCTTCGGGACCAAATTCACGCTTGATAGCATAGGTAGTTGAAATACGTTCGTTTCCCTGATCGAGTCGACCTCGTAAAAGTTTCAATTGAAATGCTTTCACGGCCAAATCTTCACAATCTTCTTCGTCCAAATTCAATTTCGCTTCAACCGTTCTAGAAGATTTTTATCATTTGCTATTCAGCATTTCATCAAACTTTTTACCTATACAAAACATCCGGTGTCTGGCAAGCAAGATGGACTAGAGTAAGAAGCTTCATTTTTTCTTCCAAAATTTTGATTTGATCTTCGGTAAATCCCAATTCGCTCAATTTTGAACCTTCTTTGAACTTATTGAACTCTTCGGCGGTTCCTCGAATGAAAATCTCTAAAAGTTGCCCAAATTCTGTTTCAGCCAAATTGAGGACGGCGTCGATTTCTTTCAAATGATCGAACCGGAATTGCGAAGGAGTAGTCAAACCCTTGGTTGGTTATATTTATTCCGCTGTGTTGAAGTAAATGTTTACCTGGATAATGCAGTTGGAAGCGTCTTTGATTGCTTCTTCTGATTTTACATCTGGATGTGACTCAAGCAAAAATTCCATTGCGGTTGCAGCTTCTTCATATCTCTCCAATCTAAAACGTTGGGTTCAAAAAACTCATCTAAACGCCAAAAGCAAACCTTTGAAGGGCGTATTGGTATGATCTTCGAAGGACTCTTACTTCGGTATCATTCATTTCCCAATCTTTTTGCCATTTTTCAACAAATTTGTCAATTTTGGATTTTTGTAATTCCAAAAGATAAGTTGCATTCTTTTTCGAGCAACAATTCAACCAAGCACAGAAAATAATATATTTTGCTAAAATTAAATCATTAATGATGGCCTTCGAATCTGGCAAAATCACGGTCAAAATGATCATTTGAACGGATTATTCTAGAAAGGCTATCTAACCTTTAGATGTGGAAGGGAAATTCATTTGAAACATATCATATAAAATTCTTGTGCTAACACGTCCTTTTCCAGCTGCTTCTCCTTCTCTCATCTTGTCACAAAATTGTTCAATTAGATTTGAACAATCAGTAATATTTCCATCTGGAGCTTTTCCATCATCGGAAAACTCCAAAACCAAACAAATAAAAATTGATAATCGAGCCAATACTGGATGTGCATCAATATCGGAGACCGATTTTTCCTGAAAAAACAATCAGGTTTCATGGCTTTCGAGCGTCATGGTCGTAGCGAAACTGTTAAATGTATGAATCAGAATTACCCATAAAATGTCGAATTGTTTAATTATTTTTGAGACTTCTTTAGCGATTTCGGCTGGTTTATCACCTAGTGGTTCGATCTTGCCACCCAGCGCATTGATTGCATCTCGTATCTTGCCGAGCTCTTCAAGCTTGTCCTGCTGATTCAAATCGTCCGTAAGGAAAAAAGCCATCTCGATCTTCTCTCTTACAGATCAGTCTTAACAGAAAACTTTACGATCGTGCACACTAGTACAAAATGACTCGAGCCCGGGTGCTGAGCAAAGGGGCATAAAAACTATTCAAAACATTTTTTTATTTTTATTTTTCTCAGGTTCAAGAGTTAAACATGTTAATAAATAGTAGATGAGATATCTGCCGCGGGTTGGGATTTTGTGGGTTGGATTTAAGTGCAGAGTGGCGCTGATTTTCTGGGAATGACATCAGCACCATCCTGATTTAAATGGTTTCTATCTCAGTAGTGTTGTTTCCAGAATAAAAATCGAGCAGCAGAAATAAAGTGTTGAATAAATGGATTTTATGGATTCAGTTGGAACTATGTTCTTGGAGAATGATCTATGTTCACACAGTATCCGACTGAACCTAATTCGAAATCACTTTTTTAGGAAAACTGATTTGAGCTTCTTTTTAAAGATAGTTCAAAACATAGTTCAAGATGAGAATAATTTTTGTGGAAAATTACAATTTCTGTTCTTGAACCCAATCCTTTAAAAATGATTTTAAGATCTTGAATGTTCAAAAACGGAGAAGATTCTTTCAGGGGTTCCGTTCGAGAACTTCTCGATATGTCTCACATAAATGAAGATGGTACAATATAGACAAAAAAACAGTGTTTTGACTGTAGTAAATGAAATAAAAATAACACAGAATGGGTCATAATCGGTCATTCGCGGGCAGATCAGACCATAATAGGGTTTTTATAAAGTCGTTCTTTTGGGTTTTAGTTCTTGAAATTGACCCGAAGCTATAAACTATATCCGGGTCATACAAAGTTACAATTACAATATGCCATGTTATTCTATGTGATCATATAAATGACTCATCATAAGAAAATATTGTAATTGTATTCACTTGATCATAATCGTTTCTAAATCAAAGGCTACACTTTAACTGTACATTTTAATATTTTCATTGTTTTTTGGTCGAGGGTTGGTTTTGGTCTTTTCCAGGTTAGCGATCCGTCATCGGAACCAATAAGAGCAAACATTAAAAAGGGAATGCCGCCTACGACTCAGGCAGGGGCTATCATGTGACGTCATCATTAAGGTAGTGTCACGAAGTTTAAAAGCATAAAACAGATAGGATGATTTTTTACAACAGCCATATTTGAATCAACAATTGATTCTAACCACTAGGTGGCGCACAGATTGATAGGGCTTCTAGAGCTAAAGTTCAGTAATAAGAATGACCATTTATAATACTAGCATGCGTCTTTTAAGGATAAGGTCTTTAGTTCGAATGGTCTCGGCGCGCTCGATTTCGATTTTCACGATTGGCTACTTTAGTTTTGGAGCTTTGTCTAGCAGATTGCTGCGACGAAGAGCGACATTCAAATGAGTCATCATCCAGACTATCACGTGATAGACGATGGGATCCAGTATAGCTACCAGTTTCTTCTCGTGACGTATCATGATCACGAGTGTAATCTGCCCGCATTCTATAATCATTTGATCGTCGATCTGTATCTCCTCGATTTCTATCTCGTCGTGATCTTGCCTCTCTTGGGCTTTTTCTTGAAGATCCACGATCTGAGTCTTTGACACCACTTGCGGCACTTCTTTGTTTTGGAGTGTATGGTGTTATTGTCGGCCTTTTTTCTCCAGATTTTCGACGGTCACCATTTTTTTCAAGATTGATGCGATCATGAGCACCTAGACTTCTCAATGCGCCTTTGAATAGTGCCCCGTGTAAATTAACGGACGGCTTCTTTCCAGCTTTCTTTTTGCCATTTTCTGACGTACTTATATCTGAACCGGGTATGCTTTCTTTATCTGACATTTCCGACGGTTTTGACAAATCAGAAACATCAGATGGCTGCGATTTGTGATAGGATTGCGTGGTTGGTGGAGCGCGATCTCGATTTCGCCTACGATCTGATCCACCAGTATCCTTTGGGGTGTCACGTGATAAATCAGGAAAATCACGATCGTATGACTCACGTTCTGGACGACTTGGCTCATTGCTCCAAATATCGACTTTTCCTTCATCCCATTCTCGAGTTTTAGTTTTTTCGACTCTCCGTTGTGTGACCCCCTCTTGTGACAGGTTATTTTCTCGGGATATGCTGACGGGCGACCTGCTGGTTCCTTGAGGACTCAAGTAATCTAAACCTTGTTCAGGGTCAGCATTATCTGAAATATCTTCGGAAATTGAATCTTCGCGATCTTCACCATCTGATGATTCGTCCGAGTCCATAGTCGATCCCATCGGTATCGATCCTGGTCGCGGATGACGTCCAATGTCAAGTCTAGTTGGCCTTGGAATGGGTACAGGGTCAAGTCTTGGAACTCTATCTCTCCAATTTTCTTGAATCCAATTCCGATACTTAGTGACAGACTCTGTTACCAAGATAAGTTTCGATAGAATCGACTCATTTGGATTTTGCGGTTGAGAACATATAGCACGTGACAATATACGGTAAGCATACTCGAAGGCTGCTTGTACTTCCTGAGCACCGTAACTTGATCTCCCAATGTCGTTTGAGGGTGTAAGAGGGTCTTCAATTGACAAAAGGGATGGGATTCCCCGGCCTTCCATTTGTTGTTGCATTTCGGCCTTTTTGATATAGCTACCACCGTTTTTCACACGAATTGTTACATTTGCGTAATTGAATTTTCGACCATATAGATCAAAAAAGTCAATAAGAAGTTTACCCAAATTTTTTGGTTGGGTATCAAGTGCTTGATGCTGCAAGAATGACACTGTCATTAATATCAGACCATAAGACGAGATTCCCCCTGTCCAAACTTCATTCATATCTCTGAAAGAAATAAGGTTAAATTTTGAACGGGATGATTAAAAGGGTTACCTCTGTAACAAGAATTGTTTGAGCAATAGCACCATGTAGGGTAAAGCAGGAAATTCTCGAATAAACTCTTTAATCAAAGAAACACTTTCCACTCCAGTTTTCATATTGAATGAAATATCCACTTTTACATCCGTGACCATATCTCTCATCTAAATTGTTTATAAGGACACCTTTTCTTTTTCTTTTATTAATACTCACTTTCACGATAGGCACTGCTGCTCTGTCAATAACTTTTATTGAAAGAGCTTCAGCAACTCCATGTTCAACAAGAGCACTTTGTAAACGATAAAGGGGGTGTTCATTAGGATTGGCTGGATTGAATTCAAGATTAAGAACAACCATGTCAATATCACTGGTTGGCAGATAAAGCCCAGTTTGAAATGAGCCAAACACTTCAACGGTCACATTTGGAAATACGTGCTTTATCACCGATTCGACCCTTTTTATGTTTTAATAAAGTTTTAAATTATTTAATTCAAGATAAGTATTACATTTCTGAATTGGTTCAAACTTATATCAAAGCATTTCCTTTTGACGACATCATATCTCATAATGTATTCCTCAGGCCTTGCTTTTATCCAATTAAAAAAATCAATAATTTCATGATGAAGTCCCTGGACCCCATTTAAATATCTGCGACTTGTTCTCCATTGTGCATTTTGATTATGGTTTTTCACCAACTCGGAATAAGTGAAATCTATTGTACATGCTGCGTTATCTGATCGTGCTTGTATCTCACGTGATAATGGCGAAAGTTCAGGTATTTGCATATTTTTTAATCTTGCTTCTTTTTCAATTTTCAGCTGTCGAAATTGTTCTTTGGTGAATGTTGTAGATGCTTGTTTAATCGCTTTTTTATGCATTTCAGGATTTGGAATCCCATCAAGAGGAGTCTCTTCATCGTCACATTCTTTACTCTGCTCCCATAGTTTCTGCCATAATTCAGTCGCCGGTCCGAACTGTTCGGGCTGAATCCACGCTATTCTCGGGTTCATGTCATTTATTCTGAAATAGTTCAAATTACTTTCATTTAAAAATTCTACCTTACTCGACTGAATTCAATGTAAAGATCATAGACATGATATTTACTCGTTATGATGTCGTAGTGAGATAGATGTTCATGATTTGAAAAAGAAAACTTGTTGAATAGAAAAATAAAAGGTAAAATTAGGTCACATTCACAATGTTGCTACCTCATGGTCAATGAGTCATGGAACAGAAACCTTTACGAAATCTTATTTTTAAAGTTGGAACCTGGATTTCTCGCTATATAAATGTAGACCGATAGCACGTATAAAATGACTAAAATTATCAGAAAGAGGGGTTCGAAACCTTGCAGACGGACCCTTGTGTAACACAATTCTGAATTGGAACAGGCAAACGGATTTTCCCATATCATTTTAGATGAGGAAATTCGCTCAATAAAAGAAACACTCATTTTGAGACTATAAGGACTGTTCAGTCTAAAGTTTGAGTATTCGTATGAGACAGTTAGACTTTCTAATCTATAAATAGATTTGAACTCCTGATATGTAAATTGATGTCGAGCATGAGAAGGCAGTCTGCAACCAAGAAGGGGATCTTCTTCAATAAGCAGCGGTTCCGATATCACAATAGGCATTTCGTTATCGATTTGACCACTGGATGTTATGTTCCATCGAACATTTGAAAAAAGCTTCGTGTTCAACTCCTGAAGGTTAAATTTTAAAATGAAGTTTGGCACACTAAAACTCGGTATCACTAACTGTTATGATAGCGTTTTGTTTAGTTTCACAGTCGTTCGTAGAAAATATCAAATTATTGAAACAAGTGAAAGCCGCATCGTATCCCATCTTCAATTCGTAATTTTTCACTTTGCAGTCGGAGAAATCAGAACTACCAGAATTGGTTAAAATAACCTCCCCTAGGGCATAACCACCATCGTCCCGATATTTCGATTCACTGGGACCAAAATAGGAGACATCAACTGATAAATCGATTGGATCGGTTGATCCAGGTCCAAAATCCGTCAAAATATTGAATATCGAAATGACAAATCCAGTTTGAGTTTGATTTAGTCCAACTTCATACTTATAGACATGGTGAAATTGGGCTCGATTATACTTCAAACCTTACCCAAATTGAGGCAATACATGTAGGTTCTAAACTCCCAACATCATTTATGTCAACAATATCTGGAATCGATTTTGAATTACGAAATATTACGGCGGCTACTGATGTATCACAACTTGGACTTGAGCATAGACTAAGTGCGGACACGTCCGCCAAAGTCAAACATCCAGTTGTACTCGATGCACATACAACATACGATTTCTCTTGGATTGTCAACGCACGTTCGTTACATTGGCCAAACTCATTCGAAAAAACTTTGAAAACTTTTTTATTAGTTTTGCACTTATTCTCTCACATGGTTCTAACATAAAAAAATGTGCCTCAATTTGGAAGAAATGGGCTCAAATCGAAGTGTAAACGAGCCTTGGTTTGGACTGATTAAAATCTCATCTCCCGGACAGTAGAGATTTCCTCCACCGCAGGACTTTGAACCTTCATTTGTCACGTGTTTGTTAAAAATTTCGTTAATTTGATCTTCTGAATAATCTCCCGTTTCGTAATATTCCCCAAGATAAAAACTGTTGTCGTTATTCAATCCAATTGGCAGTTTTGAAGAAATCGATTCGCAGTCTATAATGACAGTCTAATTCAAGGTAACATATGATACTTTTTGAAATCTTACCTAGTAAAGACCTCTCTTGTACTGTACACTCTTCATCACAACAGCAATCACAAAATTCTACTGTCATATCACACGTACAAAGTGTTGCTGTTACATTTGTCGAAGCCATCTCATTCTGACAGTGTATCACGTGATTTAACATAAAACAGCCCCATATTGACAGTTTCATTCTAAAACGGACAAATATGTTTTTTGAATGTTTATATTTTTTTATTTTTGAAAGTTTTTTTTTTATCTTTTTTTTTGTTGATTTTTGAAGGTATTTATAGGATTTTGTGGAAACCCATATAGGCATTTTTGGGTCAAGCTCCATAATAATAAGGCAGAATACACGAGAATACAGTGAGCTGGCAAAATAAGTACTTGTATTGGCCCCCGTTGAATGACCAATCAGAATTTAGCAATCACTGTATTCAATTAAAAAAGGAACAGTTTATGAAGCTCTAAATGAGTGCAATTACAAAACGATACCTCCACCAAGCCAGAATAAAAAATTTAAAGTCTCGAGTTAAGATTGGACCAATCAAAACTGTGTGGATGATAAATCATCATTAAATTCTAACCCGAATTGCACCAACAAGATATTTACAGTATGGAGGCACGTATAATAAATCGATGTATCAAGAGGCAAAAACGAAAATTAAGGATAGTTTCAGGGGTTGCAATCGAGTAAGCGTAGATTTCGCGTTGTTTTCCTGGTGTTTTGATACACGATCTGCCCCTGATCCTAGCCTAAAATGGGTGAAATTCTCGAAAATGAGAGATACAGTATTAAAATCTCTCATTACACATGAGTCATAAGCTATGATTTGAGTCATTGGGTATAAATGAGACATCAATGAGTCACCATAGTTCAGACAATGGCAGATAAGAATGACATCCATGTCTGAGCATTTATTAAATAAATACATACAGTATGTTGCATATTTGTTAGTCTTGTTTACCATTAGTTTAGGCTGTTGAGCACAGAATAAAAACCAAAAGATGAAATTCGGGTTCGAAGTATGCCAATATTCAAAAGCATTGAAAATGGGCTGAATTTGAATTCAAATTTCCATACAAGTATTAACAAAGATACAGCTTTCCTGTATTGGCAGTACAAAAAGTAGCTTCTAATCTAAAAAGCAGAAGTTTGGGGAAAGGTTTGTTTAAAAAAAGGGTGAATTCCGATTATCACAACCTTAGTTATTGTTGAAGCAATTAATTCCGATTCTTTACACAAGGGCTGATAGATGCCTCAAGTGACGCAACTCAGAAGTAGCTCAAAGGAAATCTATTGTATTTGTTTCAAATTAGGCCCAAGGTTCCAATATTGGTAGCGTGTTTTTTCTCTAAGCCTGCTCAGGATAAGCCGCTAGGTGGCGACTTTTTGTTGAAGACGTTTTGAACTTGGTTTCTTGGTAGAGTGTAACTTATTTTTGGGCTCAAGTAAAAAGAAAAAAAACTATATAACATGTCCAAAAAGTATTTTTGCACTTTAATTCGCAAGAAAATTGCGTAGTTAACAAAACGCGTGGGCGCCATGTGAGATAATAAAGATGCAGAGAAATATATACAGGTTAAGTTTTATCAACTTCTTTTTTTGTATTTTTTGTAAAGTTAGGCCAAAAATGGTCTAACGTGACTAACATTGGGTCGGTCACTTATTTTTGGAACATGTAAAACAGGCAGAAATTTTATAATTGTAAGATATTCTAAATTTTTGAAACTTTTTTTGGTGTTTTCTTACTTTTTAAGTTTTTTTAGCAAATTTTTCAAAAAATGTTTCTGGTTTTTATTTATGGTTTTTCTGATCGTAGATGTACACTTTAAAGTACACCCACATTAATATTTTTTAATTTTTTATTGGTTTTTGTTGGGTGTGTCCCCACTTAAGTCCTAAATTAGTCCTCAAAAAATGTGATTTTAGGAATTCAAGAAAAAAGGGATGTGTCCCAATAAATAACAGTGTGCGAATTTTTGGTAGTTTTTTAGAATGCGAATCCAGTTAACCACGATGGCTATCTGTTTCGAGCCCCGAGTCCGTCTATTGGTCCCGGACTGAATGTTTCTCGGCTACCACTATTTCGATCTGCACCACGAGTGCCACGTCGAACTGATGATGAACCGCTCGGACCATCATTTGATAGTCTGTGAGACCCTGATCGACCAACGTCAAGACGATCCTGCTCGATATAACCTTGATCATATCGACTTCTATCGGTCAGTTCTCCTCGCATTCTCAAATTTTCACGATCGGTATCGCCACTTCTTCGTCCACCAGGTTTATACAGTCCGCGATCGCCCTGACCTTTATTTCGCTGCCTATCGCGTTTGTTATTTCCATGTACACCCCTCATTTCATCATTATAATAATCTTGAGGTGGATTTCGATAGCTTTGGGGTTGATCCATAGCAGGGCCAGATCGCTGCGGGTAATTTTGAGGTGAAATATGTCCACCATCATTCTGTCTAAAACGATCATTTCTTCGACTACCATGATCATTGAAACGTCCACCAGCTGGATTGGGACTGGCATTATCATCGTTTCTATTACGGTTACCACCTGATCGACGGCTACCATACTCTGAACGTTGATAAATTTCTTCTGGAATTGGTGATCCTCTAGAATCAGATGATTTGCGACTTCTAGTGGATGATCTTTCGTCATAATCATATGCTCCATGCATGCGATCTCTTCTATTTTTTCCACCATGGCCTCCGCCCATTCGTCTTTGATCATCATGATTATTTCGTCTGTTTCTCGGTTTATCTCTACCAGGATCTCCAAGATTTCCAGCTGTTGCACCACCAGTTGCTGCTGGGGTGTCAGGACCGGAACGCCTGGTAGTGGCACTAGTGAGTGCGCGTTGAAATATTCCACCTGAGATATTAACTCGCTTTGAAGGTGAGACTGAATTTGGTGATTTGGCACTTGGCTCTTGTGAATCGTGATTTGAATTTGAGTCAGACTGAGAAGATTTATTTGGTCGTCCCATCCCATGATCAAAATCCATATCACGTGATCTCTGTTTTGCATGATGACTCCCATATCGTGGCTGTTGAATGGTTCTTTTTGGGCCTCGTCGGGCATCAATGAACCCAGTGGTGACTTGAAGATTTTGAAAGTTTGGCTTGTCCGATACAATGTAACGATTAGAGTCTTTTGTAACACCTTTTTCAATCCACTTGGACGTTGATTCTGAGTCAGAATGAGGCGATTCAGGAGCTGATCCACTATCAGAATAATCTCTAAGCTCTGAACTTGGTTTGGACTCTATCAAATGATGTTCTGGTGCCATTTGTGTTGGTGTGTTGGGTGATGGCGCTTCTGGTTGATATTCATTAGCAATTTCGTCATCTGACTGACTGTCAGCTCTTTCGGGCGAGGATCCTCCTTGAGAATTTCGATCGGTTATCTGCTTTTGGGCTAAAATGATGGTGATTAAACATTTAAAAAACTTGATTCAAGCTTGATTAGCTACCTTGATTATTCTGAGCGGCCGTCGTTTGAATGGATCGATCAAATTCCTTTCTGAGTCTTGGAACGCGATGTTTCCAATACTTATCAACCCAAAGGCGATAGTTATTCACCTCTTCTGTTATCATAATAATTCTTCCCAGTATTGACTGAGTACAGTCTGAAGGATAACTACTCGCTTGTGGCGAAACTGCTCTGCTAAGAACCCTATAGGCATAATTGAAAGCTTCTTTGACAGTCTCGGCACCGTGTGATGCTCTACCAATATCATTTGATGGCGTTAAAGGGTCTTCAATTGAGAGAAAATTCGGATAATATTTTCCCACTGGTCCATCAGTCTTCATCTGAGCTGCCATTTCTTCCTTTTTCATATATGAGCCTCCATCTTTAACCCGAATGCACAACTGAAAATTTTTGATATTGAATGGTTACTGACTCTGCATCAACTGACCTTTTCGTAATTGAATTTTCTACCATAAAGTTCGAAAAATTCAATAAGCAAGACACCCATGTTGATACCCTTATTTCTACCCTCTTGGCGTTTGTGATTTTGAAGAAATGAAACTGTCATCAAAATTAGCCCATACGATGATATTCCACCAGTCCAAACTTCATTCATGTCTCTAAATATTGAGTCAGAAATGGACTTGGGTTGCATTGATATACTGACCTTTGCAGTAAAAACTGTTTTAGAAGAAGAACGAGATATGGAAGACAGGGAAATTCGTGCATGAATTCTTTTATAAGTGCAACTGATGTTACACCGGATTCCATATTAAATGAAATATCGACTTTTATATCCGTGAGCAGGTCGCGCATTTTAACAATCGGTACCGCTGCTCTATCGATGACCTTAATTTTCAGTAAACCTACGCGATGTTTTTGTATAGAATCTTACCTTGATTGAGAGTTTTTCAGCTATACTTTGACCTACTAAGCGATCTTGAAGTCGGTAATATGGATTGCTGTATGGTTTGGACTTGTCGAAGTCTTTTTGAAAATCAAAAACAACCATGTCGATGTCGGATGTTGGAAGATATAATCCAGTTTGAAATGAACCAAATACCTCGACTCTAGCACCAGGAAATTCTTGTTTTATGGCTTCTTCTACTCGTAGCACCACTAAAACTTATTTTTAGTACGCGTTTCTTTTTTTTGGGGAGTCGGGTTCCACGTGTTTTTTACCTTCGAAACGCATTTGATATTCTTCAGGGGTGGCAATTATCCACTTATGGAAGTCGACAATTTCTTCGTGAAGTCCATAAACACCATGTTTCTTGCGACTGCGATCACTTCTCAACCAAGGATACTTCCTATCAGCTAACTGATGAATGGTTGAATTGAGTGTAGCAGCAGGGTTTTCTCTGACACCATCACGTGACTGAGCGATTGGACTGATTTCTTTTATTTGATGATGGGAAAGAATTTCAACTTTATCTTCCCGCAATTGATTTATTTGTTCCGCTATAAGATTGATTAGAATAAAGTTCGGTGTATGAATTTCAGGACAAACTGTCTGTACTTACGTGTATATTGTGGCATGGGAGGTTTTCTAATTGGGTTACCTGGGTTTGGATTGTGTGGATTTTGACCATTTGGAAATGTCATTCCGTTGGGCATTGTTTCGGCACCAGGTGACTCTTTTGGTTCGTCGCATTTCTAAAAATATTATTTACCCATGGACCGTGAAACATATCAATTCGTCTCATATTCATGGAAACTTACAGTCAAACAATTTTGCCAATATTCCGCTGCTGGTCCAATTTGTTCTGGCATAAGCCAAGCTACACGCGTGTCCATTTTGATTTATTACTTTATAAAATGCGGGGGCACATAAACTGGATTTAATTTTAGCTTTTACTTGATTCCAACTCGATTTCGAATCCAAAAATTGTCCCACAATCTAAAATGTTTGGAACAAAAATTATTTGTTTGAAGAAATGATTTCAAAGGGAGTTTTACAGGGCTGATTTTGAATAAAGAACATGTGTTCGGAACACTTGGAATGAAGGCGCATCTAGTGAAATACAGTATTTTTAGTCAGCTTGCCTAAGGGCTGCAAGCCGTTGTGATAGATCATCTTGTTCTTGATTGGCTGCAGCTTGACCAATAGAAGTATTGGCTGCACCAGGCATTTCCATATTGAGCTCGAGACCTGCTTCATCTGCTGTTTGCATCATTAGTTGCTTAAGATAATATTTGTAAATCCCGACTCATTTAATAAAAAGTCAAAGTGACGTCACTTACCTGAACATCACCCTCGGGAACCGATTGAGCGGTGACTCCTCCGACGGTGTCCTCCATAACTTGAGACTGAACATCTAAATTCTCGAAAGATTTCTCGAAACGTTCAAGCATTGTCGAAATCTGCTCCAAATTCATAGATTTCAAGGCAGATTCCATTGATCGCACGACTTGTGTCATATCTTTTGTAACACGCTGCATTGAAACTGCCGTTTGAACCCTCGAGGCAACTGCATCTACTCGAGATGATAATCGTAAGAAGTTAATAGCCTATAAAAAAGTTAAAGTGGGGTTCGTCCCGACTCTGTCCGAATCATCCGACAAAAATTTTGAACAATTTTCACTATCAAAACGTTCGCTTTTAGAGAAGTATTTTACGTAACCTGGTTTTTATTCCGAATAGCATTTTCGGCATAAATTCTGGCTCCTTCTGTATTTCCTTTTTGAATAGCTTTCTTTAATTTTGTTTTTTCCTCTTTTTCTGCTTTTTCACATTTTTTTGATTCTCGGACCAAGCTTTTGGCAGAAAATTTTAAATTGAAAAGTGTGTTTTCTAGTTGTTTTGATTGATCGGCTCCCATTTCTCGACTAGAACGAGCAAATCTTAAAACAATAATTTCGTTATCAAGTTTGTAAAATTGAAACAGAAATTAAGTTTAGCTTGAATTAAGAAGGTTTTCGATAGTCTGAATAACGACAGAAGCGCTCGGCCTTTTTCACTTTTCAAACAAAGCAAAACAAATATACGCTTAGTTCATGCCGAATCATCACCTGGTGAATAATTCATATCAAATTTGCATGGCTTACAGTAAGTATTAGTATGAGCTATTTTCGTCATATTGTCAACCAATGAGCTATCCGATGAAAAGTTTCCTGAATTCTGGATCATGGTATATACAATCGTCTATCAGTTTGGAAATGGCGTCTGAATAATTTGCCAATTTGGTTTTGTCAAACTTGAGTGATTGAATGGCCAAATGAACAGAATCACCCTTCAGCCAATACTGATCGAAAGGGCCTTCCAAGTAGACGAAAGAGTAAAGAATGCACCCTAAAGACCAGATGTCAGTTTTCGAATTGATTGTATCATTGGTTTCTACTTGAAATAATTCTGGTGCTCGGTACGGAAGTGTTGATCTGAATAATTTATTTTTCGATGTGAGCCTTTCAATGTGAACTGGATATCAAATAAAAAAGGCATCCAGGTTCGGAGGAAAACAGAGGAAATTGAATGCGTTTTTTTGTTTGAATATCCGGTATAGTATTAATATCGGTGTTCGATAGACTCACTTTTCAGCGGCTTGATCTTGTATGGTTTGGGCTTCACGTTTATTTTGGACTATTGTTTCGCCCTTTATAGAACTCCCCAAATCACATACAACACAATTATCTTGATCATCAAGCAGGATATTTGCCGGTTTGAGATCTCGGTGAGTGTACCCAGAATTATGAATAGCTTCTACTCCACGAGCAATTTGAAGAAACAGTTTTAATAATTTTGTTTCCGAGAAAAATTTTTCAGTTTTTTTCATTTCTTGAAATCGGTCCCATAATGTTCCCCTGGTGTAAAATGGTAACAATAGCCATACTTCTGATGTGTTACCCTTCTTTTTCACACAATAATCTTTACATTCGATTAAATTTTGATGCTTGAGTTCTTCGTGAATTTTTGCTTCTGTGATTCCGTCGTCTTCCGCTTTCTTGTCATGACATATTATACGCTTGAGAGCAAAGTATTTTCCAGTTGAACAGTCTTGTATCAAATCTACATAACTGAATGCACCTTCACCAAGTTGTCTCCTATTAATGTACACCCTATTGTTTATTACTATTCTATTGATTCCGCATATTATTGTACCAAGACGAGATATCGATTTGCCCATTTATCCAATGCTGTATTTTCATTGGCTATCTAAAATGATAAATGGTCAAGTTAGATCAAACGGTTTGATTCGAACCCCTATGTAAAAGAGTATGTATTGTCTGCCCATCAAACAACTTAAACAATCAAAGTTTTTAGTATATTGATTCTCGGAATCTCTGGAAAAAAATATCGAAAAACATTCTGGTGATGAAGTTTATAAGCAGATATAGGTAGCAGTGATCACATGCCCAAACGCAATAGCATTTATAATAGGAAGAGGATATTCCTGCCACCAGCGCATCCAATCTAATACAAGCGATAAAGACGCAGCTAGAGATAATAAACTTGTCAAGGTGCTGATCGCGTCATTTTTTTCATATGCACCAATGACTGAAAAGTTGTAAAATGCTAAATTGGCACTTTTGGTGAATGCTTCAAGATTGTTCACTGGTTGACCGAGAATATGGGGACCTAGGAAAAATACAAAGACCCATATTAGTCTTCTTCGTGAAGTTATTACCGTACGTCCATTTAAAAATATTCCCAGTAAAAGATTTATCATTGAAATAGCCCCCATGTATGGGTAAATTGAGATACCGCCTATGAAAGTGACAGAAAGTGGAACAATTCCTCCCGTTATCAAATGGGAAATAAATAAATAATTGACAGGTTGAAGGGCTTTAAGATCTTTTAAACTCTTTGTGTAGGTCTTGAAGGCCATTTTTAGATATTCATAATCGTGTATTTTCATAGAATTGAGGGTCGGGTTTAGGCCCTCGCCTTCCCCTCCTCGATCTCCTCGTTCAGACGTTTCCATGTTTCTGTATCAGCTGATTTTTTCGCTATGTCAGATTTGATCTGAGTCAAAGTTCGAGGATCTTCGTCTTTGGCGTCTAGAGCCCTTCCCAGCGCTTCTTCTTCTGTTGTAAGCTGAAATCAAATTTTATACTGGAACCATAATTGTTGTCACGACTAAAACAATATAGCTAAAGAATAACATTAACTCGGCATCAAAATTCAAACTAGTACTGAAGATGAACAGCTTAGGACACCTCTTGAGCCCACACGCCCGTGGGATAGTGAAGTCAACAAGTTAAATACCCTCTGAGCTAGCAAACCGACACAAGTTACCATACAATTATAAAAAGAACTATTATGAATTTAGTCCAATTCTCATCAGCCAGTATCATATCTATAGGAAACGTAGCCTTTTCCATCCAATTTATCATTATCACCTACTAGTACTCACAGTTTCGCCAAATCCTCTTAATTTCTCCTGACGTTTTTGCCACTTTAGCTGTCCTTCTGTATTAGACCGGGCTGCCTTGTCAGCTATTCTTTGCTCTAATAATTCGTCTTCTGATATTCCTAATTTATATTCTTCTCTGGCAGCACTGATTTGCGAATTCACCACTCCAAAATTACCAGTGGTCTGGAATTTTTATTAATTTTATTAAGCATGACTATCTCTAAATTACTCACTCGACCCGAGTTAGGCGCCCAAAATGGTTGAGAAATGAATGTTATGACACCTAATGCACAGACGGCAACAATATACTTCGTTATTTTTTGTCGTTTCTCTTCTGGTTTTTTGTGTCGATTCTTTATTTCTCGATCGAGATCTTTTTTGCTACTTGCTTGCGCTTTCCAGGATATTGGTGGAGGTCTGGGGCCCTTGCCCAGTGGTGCCTTGGCCAAAAGGGTGACTTCACAGCTTATCTGCCTCAGTCCGATGTACGATACGGTACGATTTACAATCCCAAATCTCATCTGAAGTGTGCAGAATAAGGCCTTGATTGAAATCAAATATGGAATGATAGATTATATAAAAAAAGTTTCATCATATAAAACATGTAATCAGTTAAGGTCATTCATTATAAGTACTTGGCCTAATTCGGGCAAGGTAGCATTACCCTTAGTGTATATTTTAATAGCTTTACTTCTAATGAAAATCTTATAACACTTTCCAATAGTGGAACTACAACGCTAGTTCTCATTATGGATAATTTATGATATCACAAGTCCACTTAAACGACTAATATTTTTTGCTCAATCGTTCGAGTGAATATATGATAGTGCCCAAGATAGAAGTATTCGGTGGCAATATTGAAGAACGAAAAGGCTATTGCGAAGAAGTGAGGTGGATTTAGACAATCTCGTCGGTTGTGAATCTCGGTGATTTGAATTCCGGGGCATAATCTTTTTCATATTTTTATACGTGAGGTACAATCCCAGTTTTGAAGCTTTAAAATTTGCCTTATAAGTTATAACCCCTCGTCATAATGAATACGTTCCTAGTTTGAATCTCCAATCGACCTTTAGCGGCTTGAAGCCAAAATAATCAATTTCAAAGAAATCGATAAAATTTTGAAATGCACCACGATCGAATGCATTGTGAATAATTGACCCAAACTCCACTGTCAAGTAGGAATATCTTAAAGAATGTTATTTGAACGATAGATGGTGATGTTATTACCTTCCAGCGCGCATTTGTTCGTTGGTCGTGATCCCTTTCCATATCACGAAGTATAATTGAGTTGCTAATAACATAAATACCCAAATTAAGTAGAGGCAATCATTGGCGAATACCCATGTCAGCCATCCAGAGCACCGAAATGACGCCATCATAGCACCAGATTTTGACCAGCTTAAAATAAATGATAATATATAAAATAATTATTTTGAGAATTGTATGAGATACTCAATGACGGTCATTATGCTATGACCACATATTACATTGAATGACTTACTCAACTGCACATCCACCTGGCGATGACCAATATTTACCAATGGCCCATGCAGACCATGCCAAATTGAGCACCAATAATAAGAGGTATTGGACAAAATACTTAACAAAAAAACTCTTACGCGTTTGAAAGGATTGCCCGAAAACTTACTTTGTGGTTGCCTGCACCAACGGCATTATTTACCCAGGGACAGTAATGATCAAACTTCGCAATGAGTTTTTTTGAGAAGCGATCATATTTTGATCGCAGTGGGCGTTTCATCATTGATTCTGTACAAATTGTCGTTGAGTCCATCTCATCTTTTTCACAGAGCTCGATTATCGTATTATTTTGATTTTCTTTATTTATAGGAACGATTCCGGGGTCAGAATGCATGACTAGAAATTATCTTTTAACAATATGTTGCTTAGGGTGAAGATCACTTACCTTTATAAAACACGTAATGTAAAGCAGGAGTCATTGTAATATACAGAAAAAAATGAAAATAAGAAAACTCAAGTGCAGGCCAAACTTGTACTAATACGGTTGCAGTAATCATTAGTTTGGTTGCCTCTGACCAACAAACTGGCATTCGGATTTCAATTTCGTCCCCAGGAATAGTCTTAATTGATGTTCATTTGGGAGGAAATGTTCGGTTTGGAAACTTACGTGTTTGAGGGAGACAAACATAATAATATAAAGAATGATGAAACACCCAAGTCGGATTGGCCATGAAGAAAAGGACGGATTTGAGGTATTGAATAAATAGCCAACTTGAAAATATATTGGGCATACATCAAATTAAAAGAGAACATACCTGAAATTATGAATGCGAGTGAGAGTGTGAACATGAATCCCATTCTTTTTTTGTGTGTCGAAATAATTCTTTTGATTCCTCGAGAACGACGGAGACCACGTTTTTCTAATTCATGGACTAATTGGTCATTCATCCATGATTTTTTTCCCGTCCCTAAACAAAGTTACAGTCCAAAAGAAAAATAATTCTGAGTTTTAACCTAATTGAAGAAGTGATATTCCCTTATTGTTAACATCTTCGAGATTTTTTGTTTTTTCGAGTAAAATTCTAAAAGCATATTCGTTTCCTTTGTCCATGGCAAGATGTAAACTTGACGCATGTGTCTTTCTGTCTTTTAGGTCCGAATCAGCACCTTGAAGCTGGATATTATCATTTTTCAACTAGAAATATTGTGCTAAATACGTTTAGACACGAAAGTATGATAAAACCGTTCCTAGAGCAAGTAATACGCGGATAGTCTCAGGTCCAGCACCACGTATCACTGCCCACATTAGGGGAGTAAGACCATTTGTATCGTAACTATCAATATCAACACCTTTTGCTACCAAGTAAGCACAAATAGGCCAAAATCCATATTGGGCTGCAGTATGAATAGCGGCCGAGCCTTCACCATCACGTATAGTAGGATCTATATATAAATATTAGACTTATCTGGTGAGTTTTACATGACATAAATTATAGGATATAATTTACATATGTAAAAATATAATTTCCTTACCAGCCCCGTTTGAGAGTAGTACGGCTATCATTGACTGGTGTCCCTGTCGGACTGCCCATTGAAGGGGGGTTGAGTTCAAGTCTCCACCAATAGCATCGATTATAGCGCCAGCTGATAGGTAATATTTCACCAAATCTTTTCGATTATTGATTGCAGCCCAATGCAATACAGTGATATTATCTTTATCTGGTTTCCGTACATCAAAACCATCACGTTCGATAATTTCTTTGCATCGGTCAAAAATTCCATACTGTGTGGCTTTGACAATATCCCACGTCGAAGTGTCGTTCGGATCTTCCATTTATATCATTCCTGAAATAGGCTCAGATTTAGGTTGATAAATTCGAAAATTTTGAATAAGGCAGTGATTTATCTAGAATTATCTATCTTTGATAAAAAAGAATTTTGTGCCATCTTTTACATTGGTAGTCATCTCAGATCCAAATGTTTTCATAATTGCCCCAACCCTAAAAGGTCAGTTTAGTTTTAGCCCATTTTAGACTTCAAATTTTAGTTCAAAAATACTCACCTTTCGACGATTTGCTCTTGCGTGAGACCATTTTTCGAGCCAGTCTTTTTGAATTTTCGCAACAATTCTCGTGTCGTTATTGGTTTGATACTGAGAGCAGCACGAACTTGTTCGTGTGTAATGGCACCTAAACCACCCGAAATATTGGTTGGACTGTCACGTGCTCGCTTATTATTCGATCCTGATGGCGATGGGGAATGCTCTTCTCGAACTCGTTTCAGTGGAGTTGTCGTTTTTGCCTTGACCTGAATACGGGTCAGTTGAAATATATAAGAATAACATATTCACTGGTTGCCAAGCAAAATCAACAAACAAACAAATAAAAGCTTGAAAATACTACCTTGAGTTCTTCTGTCGGTGTATTAGAGCGCGAATTTGATTTCTTTTTATTTTGGAAGAGAACTGAAAATACATGATGTGGAAATGTGAATGCAAGCTTTTTGAATACCTGAATTAGAGACGATTCCTTCGATATCAGAATCTTGATCAGATTCATCTTTAGGTTGATCCTCGTCTTCCTGTTTTTCTTCCTCCTCACTTTCTTCAGAACTACTCATGAAATTATCTTTTTCGTCAACTCCAGCCCGATCGCGATCTTTTTCAGTTTTTTCCGTTTGAACATCATCGAAGTCGGAGGAATCATCGGACATATAATCGACCTATAAGGACAAAGTAACCAGTGTGTGTCAGACTATCAAATTTATTAACCTCTTGGCCTTCATCGTCGCCATCATCTGAATCTTCAATAGCTTCTTCACCAGCGGTTCTTCCACCTACATTTTTCTTCCCTCTAGATTGCTTCTTTCTCTCTCGCTTGAATTCATCTTCAGATGAAACATAGTCATCCTCGGCGCCATGAATTCTCAAATCGTCATTAACTTTTTTTCTAGATCCACCGGCACTTTTTTCCAGTCGACCTTCCATTCCTTCAATTTGATCATCGAGACGTTTATTATTCATAAAATTAAATTTATTCATTATAGCGTCTCGCCTTTCCCATTCGGCTTCAGCTTCTTCATGAGTCAACGTCCGATGCTTTATTTCCGGTTTGAAATTGTACCAATCCTCAACTGGTGTCGCTTTGAACACACCACCTTCCTCTTGTCTCATAACAAAATACATGGACGAGTCTCCTATTCCGCCTTCACGTGTTCCAGTAAATTTTTTCGTGTCTTTTCCCTGTTCTCGGACTTTCATTTTCCATGGTTGAGCATCAATATCGAATTTGCGAATCTAAACAATTACGATTTACAAAATCTTGGGTTGATCGGTGTTTGATCACTTACCTTGTGACCCATCATCATTTTTCGGGCAATTTCTTTTTCTCTAGCTCTGTATTCGGAACCTTCGCCGAATTGAGGCCCTTCATCTGCTCTTAGATCAAAGTTTCTTTGCTTGGACATATCTCTTGCCAAATCAATATTATATTTTTGAATCTTGTTCCATTGAGCGAGTTCTATTGGAACATTGAATCTCATCATTGAATATTTTGTACCTCGATCCCGACCAACTCGAACCACGAATTCATTTGTGTCCGACATTATTCTTGAAAACAGGCATTTTATTTTTATAGTATAGAATGGGAATTGAATTTATGGCAGGGTTTATGTTATAGCAGAACAACCATTACGTAACTGCTCTGTTTTGTCTATTACGTAACAGTTTACATATCACCAAAATAAGATTGACAGAGCAAGGTAACAAGGAGCTGAATTATTCTAATATACGTATAACTTATACCGTATAAGTCAACAAATATGACTCATGATAATAATTAGTAGGGCCGTTTTTGAGAGAAATTCTGCTGCGGTGGATTTGGTTGTGTGTTTTGCCTTTGATTTGGATTTTGTTGCATTCGATTGTTCCGATGACTGTTGTTTATTCCTCCCATTGCACCTCGCATATTATCATTATGACCAACTGTTCCCGGCTGTCCAGCCATACCCGGACCACCTGAACCACTTCGCCCCTGATTATTTGGAAACGGGTTCATGTTTTTCATTTTCATTGGTTTCTAGAATAAAATAAGGAAGATGATCCGAAATTATGAAAATACCTGCTCGTCGAGACGAGGTCTTTTTTGTGGTGCAGGATTGTCATCGTGAGCTGGTTTCTTTACTTTGGATTTGTTCTTTTCCTCTTCGGTTAGATATTCACGCTTTGGATACACGATTTTATCGTCACCAAAAACATCTTCTAGGAGGTATAATTGAGTATTACAAATATTTGTTTCGATGAGAATACCTTGAGGAAGGCCATCGACTTTGTCTTGAAAATATTCGTCTTCCATAGCTTTTGCTGACGTTATCCTTGTCTTAGGATCCATTATAAGAAGTTTTGAAAGTAGTTTGAATGAAGGCATGTCTGGACGAATTTTATGTTTTTCAAGATATTTCGGTAAACTATACTGAGTATAATCCTGCCTTCTAAAATCCTGAAAATGTATTTCAAATCTTAATTTTCGATTCGAAAGATTACTTTTGTAAAAGTGATATGCTCTGGCATTTTCTTGATATCTTCCCAATCACCAGCTGGAAATCCCATCACTTGAAAAATCTTATCGAGTTGTTCATGGTGATATGGGTTGCTCGTTTTTATATCCTCTTGACTAAAAACGCTACTTTATTCAGATACAACATTTTTTGAACTTACCGGCAATGAAAAATTGGTTCCGAAGTGAGCAGTTCAGCGAAAATACAGCCAATTGCCCAAATATCGATGGCTTTCAAAGTTTGAATGACGAAAACTATGCAATCGCCCTATTACGGTAATAGGATTTTACAACAGTTTGCAAACTTAATTCCTTTGGTATAATGTCTAGCTCCAAGTAATAATTCAGGAGCTCTGTACCAAAATGTGACAACAACAGGATCAAGATCAGCGAGTGGTTTAAGTGGTGAGTTGAATAATCGAGCGAAACCCATATCTGCAATCTTGACACGCCCCCTTTCTGGTCCTTCGCCCATCACAAGAATATTTGCTGGCTTCAAATCTCGGTGTAAAACCCAATTCTCATGAAGGTAATGGATACCATCCAAAATTTGATAAAGCAATGATTTCACCATTCTTGAAGGAATATTTCCATGCTGCTGAAGAATGTTGAATAGGATCAGTCATTCCGAAAAAAGATAGTTCATTTTCGAAAAAAGTTGGTTCACGTGGAATTTCGTGAAAATACCGGGATCGAGCAAATTCATTCGTTTTGCCGCATTTACCTTATTAGCACGATGGTATTTAATTATATGCCAGAGATCATGTTCCGAAAAATCGAATAAAAGCCAAACTTTTCTATCAGCATGATTGAGAAAGACCCTCTGAAGTGTGATCACGTTTGGATGCTCTAGTTCTCTAAGTAGAGCGATTTCCCGACAGGCAGACATTGATATACCATGACCTTCAATAAGTTTCTAAAAAAATCATTATAGATTGAATTTTAACGGGTTCGAAGGGACCATACCAGTGCATATTCCTTTTTATCATTTCCATCTTTTGATTTAGCTTTATAAACGTGACCATACGTTCCCCGTCCAACTTTACATCCTTCATATTGAAATTCGTCATCTACTTTACGTCGTTTTTGACTTAAACGATGTAGAAACCCTACATCCATCTAAAATATTAAAATATATAAAATATAGCACCTAATATAAGTTATTATAGAAGTTATAATATAACACTTTGATTGGCTTTTATGTGAGGTTCAGAAGCTCACATGTCGATTCACCTGCACACAAATACAGGAAGAACAATAGGAGTAACAGAATTACTAAGATAGTGGTTTGTAAGGCTTACAGTGTAAAAACTGGTCATTTGGTACTTCGAACTTTTCCGAGTGAAATAATGGAAAGTGTTTAGGCTTGAACAAAGGCTCGATAAGCAACAATGTCTTCTTCGATATTCATTTCAAGAGAGTTATTTGAACTTTGGTAAAATACGAGTCCAGCTTCACAGTGCTGATTATTGATTTTTGCTTTGCCACTAACCAAGATTGTGATACTGGCACTCTCGACAGGTGGCAACACATATGAACCAGTTGGATAAGAAATCTGTTGAAGAGAAAAGTCAGGAACATCTGGATTGAACGTTTTGATACCATTCTCATCACTATAACGATTTTGTTACCTCAATATTTTAACTTCATAAAAATTATGAACCGACCTTTCTGCAGTGAACTTATTGGCATTAGCAGATTTCGGAGTGTAATCTAGCATTGAGCAAAGAGTTGGTACGTCCATGAATTTTGGTGTTAACCCAGCTCGTACGACATTGTCCGAGCACGCCATGCATTCAACACAGTCTCCTGATAGATAAGCGTGAGGTAGATTTGCTCGAAGAAACATTGCTTCACCTGGCTAAATTACACTTTACAAAATAACATTGATCGCATTTCTAATTACCAACCTTGAGATTAACGTGATTCAAGAAATAAATGTTGAAAAGCCCGATATCGCCGGAATATTTAACATTCAGTTTCAAAAGAAGAGTTTTCAAATATTTCGCCTCGGCGTCTGCGGAAGTATCGGCAGTAACTCGGTCCACTAGGGCATTTGCCTAAACATGGATTAAATTTGGGTCAGTTTTGAGTACCACTAATACAATTAGTCTATTTTTTTATATTTTCTATGCCCATTATATGAAGGAGTTGAACAAACCAACCTTTTCGATAATAGTATCTTTTGAATGCTGCATCAGATTTGTGAATGCCTTCTTTAGATTGTCTGAGTATCCTTCTTCGGATGACAAATCTATATCCCCGATGAGTTCTTTGAGTTCAGGAATTGAATTGACGAAACCAAGAGTTTCATTTTGAGGACGAAAACCACATAGACCCGTGAACTCTGTCAAGGCGATACACATTTCAGGTTTGTGATTAGCGTCCGGATAATGAGCGGGATCTTTTGCATGGAGTTCCTCGGCATGTTTTTTATTTGGATGGGCTAAACAATATTTGAACGAGGGTGTTCATCGTTCCATTTCAGAGTCGTTGTATGTCGGATCCGACTCTTTCCGAGATTGATTTCAAAAATAAAATGACTTGGGTCTGAACTACCCTTAAGCCTTTAAAGATGTAGACTAAAGTTGTTTTATAACCTTGAATAGATAGTGCCTGATTCACTGATAATATTTTCAATAAAAAAGGTAAATTCGATCCAAATTTTTCTGTAACATGTTTTCCTAGTTCGGATTCTGGATTGGCGGAAATGTGATCTGAAAGACGTTCACCGGTACTCGATAATACTGCTGGGGATTTTGGATGAGTTCCCATCCATAGCTCTGCATATGGTTTGGACTCGTCTATGCTAAATTCTCGATGAAATGGCTGTTACGTTTTTAAAGAATTAATAAAACTTCTTACACAAAGTCCTTTTCCGCGTGGACTGCTAGTCTTGCAACTTTTGATGTGTTTCCAACTTTGCCCCAAGCATAGTTTTGAACACCACAGAATATCGGTTCGAAATTAACCATCTAGAAAATCCAAATTAAAATGAAATCTTCTCCTAGTTTATTACTTCAGATCTAAAAAAAAGTACAGGAATGCGCATTTCAGAGTTTCAGATACGCATTGTACATACATAGGCAGGATCACGTGCGAATGACATCACACCAATGACGTCACGAAGAGAGAAGATAAATGGCAGCCAATTTACTAAACGACAATTTCACGGTTGAAATTTTGAGAGATTGAGATCACGAGTAAGTAACTAACGGGAGGGGAAGTAATGTGTCAGCAATGACTTGAGCAGTCTAGAATTTCTAGTTCTTTCCAGCTTGGTTTCGGAGCAAAATGTAAATCTTCTCTTTGACCCAATCCTTGTTGTAAGGAAGGTAAGTCTGGCTATTCTTCTGGTAAACAAGACATGACAAATCAGCCAACTCATCAATGAAATCAAAAAGCTGAAATAAAAATAAGAATAAACAATGCCAGTTTTTTTAACATAACTTATGTGACATAAATTATGTCACATAAGTCATAAGCAAACTGCCATTTACATCAAACTTTATAGGAACTATATTCCTGATATGACACCATGATTCAGGTATCAAAATATCTGTGCCTCGTTTGAAAACCATTTGTTTAATTATGGGCTCATAAAGTGATGTCACAAGTGATGTCACCGATTTCTACGAAATACATCTGACATCGTTTGTGACGTTTGCCCTGACTTGGTTTGTGACGTTTCATAAAACTGCAATGTAACCCGAGGTAGTAGTGAAGACCACAAAGGATCCGCAGCAACCACATATTTATTATGCGTTTACTATATTACTATTTCCAAGTATTTATTATGATCAATCCGGTGACACAAATGACTAACCTGACTAATGTCGTAAGTAATTTGTGGCGATGATGGATTCAATCGTTTCAAATGCTCCTCGTAGATTTTGCAAACACCCTAAATATTTTATAATATTCCGAGTTTGACTTTAAATATTGTTTATTTACCTCCATACAGTCATTGACAGATTCGTAGTCCGAATAAGTTCGTCCTTCTGGCTTGCGGGTTGGTTGAACCAAAAGAATTGTGTGAGATGACATATTCTTGAATTCTTACTAAACGACATGATTGTTATTAAAATGAATTTCACCAGTAATATTAAAGAGATTATGAATTACAGAAAACAGAACATTTGAAGCAGTGGTTAGAACAAGAAGAACTTTTTTCAATTATTTTCGGCGAACGACTCCATCCGGATAGCGAGCTCGGAATCTCTTGACCATATCCGAATCTTCTAGATGGACACCATCGAGCTGATTACCCAATGTGACCCAATTAGGCTTGAAACGAGTAAATATTTGTAGAATTATATCTCTGGACCTACCTGTACATTGTGCATACGGCCAAAAAGCTCTAATTTTCTAGAGCCAGGTGATAGTCGTTCGATTATCCCATATATTTCGTCCGGTTTATGAGAGGTATCTCGCACTTCGGCAACTTTCCAAGTGTTTTATACAAGTCGCTAATCAGATCCGGTTTGATCTGAAAAATAATGAAGGAAACACTTTCCCAATACATCGCAATCTAAACCCCGATTTAAATTTTTTGGCTGGCCTTTTATTCCGACAAGACAATGTTCTTTTCCGTGATTAAGCCAGTGACCAGTTCTTCCAGTCCGAATAAGTCTTTGAAGTTGATTAGTTTTAACCCAAATCAGTTCATCAACACGCGTATAACCCCAAAGACGAAGAAGTTCACGCCCAAGCTCCATCGCTCGACCTGTCACCTATGAAATTGTTCTAAAATGTTAACTTTGAAGTGTTGCCTACCCATAAAAAAAATAAACCATCGTCTGAAAGTTCTTTGATACGCATCGATTTCATTTCTTCATCAGTCATGGTACCATAAGGAAGTTCCATATGAATATCCCATGGAGGATCAGCCATAATAACACTGAATTTACCCAAAACAGAAAGATCTAGGTATCGAATATCACAGTTTATCCATTGCGGAGGGGTCATACCAGTTTTGGTTCTTTTTCGAGCTGAAAATATCAATTTTGTCTTGATTTCGAGCGAAAATTGAACCTACCAATAGCGATATAATCGGCACTTTTCAAAACTTCTTTCTCCTCATCGTGATCTTCAATTTGGTAATGAACGTATTTGCATGAATCATGATTAAAACAGTTGTTTAGAAAGGAACAGTCTCCTAAATGTTCCTGGGTATGCGGTTTAATGATTTTTCGAAAATGAAGTTTGACACATTCAGAATTTGGGCAACGCGATCGAGTCTGGAAATCACAGAATTCCTAGGAATGGTCATTTTATTTTTGTGTCATGAGTATTTAGCTATTTCTCACCTTCACAGCATCATTTGAACGGAATTTCTGAGCTAAACACTTTTCTTTTATTGTTTGAGTCCCCAATAAAGCCTCAATCTCTTCGCCGATTCTTTTCGACTCCATTTCTTTTGCGGATTTTGTGTTTAGTAGTTTATCCAAATCAGTTTTTGTTGGTTGGTTTGTCAGTCTTGTCATATTATCATCAGGGTCCTCTTGGCTACTCTTTGAGCTCGTGCGCTTTCTCGCCTTAAATTTCAATAAATCTATGTTTGATTCACTAACCATAATCATGGCCTGAAGTTTATGAACATAGTTGAGCCTGACTTAAGAATGGCCAGCACGGACGACATTCAAGAGACGGGCGGTCATAATAATGATGCTGATTGTCTCAAGGCCTTACAAGCCGCCTCTGAGCTATCAGGAAATTTATCCATATTATTTTCAACGTATCTACAATATATAAATTCGTGCAACCTAGGTGGTAAAGAATGTCCTATGATGTAAAAGGATGTTATTAGTGCAAGGATTAGGATTACTCTTGCTCATAGTGACAATAGAACTGGAAGCTGAATTGTTATTGTCAGCTGATCGGAAGTGCATATATGGTTGATATCAATTGACATTTAATTAAACAAAATGTCATTTATTTTCTTGTCCTATCGGGCGCACTTTCTACATTGAAGTTTTTTACTTTTAAAGTGGACGGACTTACACATGTAAAGCTCCGATCATTGAAGTGTATACATTCGAGATTATTCAACCGATAAGTCCATGCCTTTTCATACTATAATTATACGGTGCCTATAGTTAACGAGGCACGACGCAGATACGCCAACTTGTATTGCTCAAGTGAATTGATATCAATATGGTTGCTGCTTTGAAAAATCACCAATTCCAAACCTTTTTTGGTGGACATGAATGTTTCTCATCAGCTTGATTTTCGTTATTTGCACCAAGTTTTGGCAAAAGGGTTGGGTTCAGTGACTGACCTCTTGCCAATCGTCTTGCAGCAAGTTGTTCCCTCAAGTTTTGTGACATCCTCACTTTGTCACAGTCACAATATCGTTACAAACAGATTTCTAAACATAAGTCACGTGATAACATGTAATATTTATTTTATGTGAGCGAATTGTTGCAGTCTTATAAATTGGTGAATGTACATGAAGAGAACAGGTATTCATGAAGAGATTCTACAGGTTTAAACGGATCGGACATTCCCGGTCCGGTCTCAGATTGGACCATAAAGGGACTTGTCTCGCGATCTCCCCGCTAGCACTCTTTCCCGAGTTTGACATCCAGCTTGAAGCTCGAGGATTGAGGGTTTTAAGATTTTGGCGTAGCTTTTCTCATTCGTCTGTTATTGTGTCGAAGAACCTTCCGGGCATACTTTGCCATTCCTATTCCACCATAGATGGCACGTTTGTCTTGATCTGGTATGAGTTCATTTTCATTGAGAATGTTATAGATTGTATCCATGGATGTAAAAAGATAGAGTTGATTTCCCGACTTGATCTGAGCCTTTTCTAATGCCTTGAATGTCGCTTCACATCTGAATGGCATCTTTTTGTAGATTTGATGATTTTTTATAGTGTTCTCCAATGGTTCCTTCATTCTTTTCATCATTTGAACACGACATTGAATAACAATTTCTCGAACAATCTTCAAATCTTTGTCGGAGAGACCCAATTGTTCATAGTCAGCGTTTGCAATACGAGCCAAAACGGGAACGTGGAGAAGATTTTCCCTTTTCAGCTTTTCTTGTCCCTCTGGTGAAATCTTATCAACAATTTCTCCAAACTTGAGGACTGGCCCTGTTGCTGGTTTCTGTTCTTCTTTCAAGTTCAGTTTCTCCTTGAATTCGGGAATGGGGAGGTGGTTGAAAGCAATAGGAGTTCCGGTTGAGAGGTTGCGTCCAGCTAAAACTGGTTCGAGAAAGCTTACTGGAGCAACAATTTCATCTTTTTCAACAACACCGTGAGTTTTGAATTGAATTTCGTAACCTTGGGCAATGTGTTCTTTGCATTTATCAAAGATATCCATGAACTCAAAGGCTTCATCATCATTAACTTTTAATGCATTCACTTCATCTTCGATTTCCTCCTCATCATGTTGGATCAAGGATTCCAAATCACTTTTGCCGAGCTAAACAATCAAATTAATATTTATTCATTACAATTAATGTATATTTAGTTATCTTTAATAACTTATTAAAATAATTTCACAAATATTTACCTTTTTCGCAATGAGTCTGAAGGTATCAGTTGGTACGATCTCTTTCACTTTAACCATTTTTCTTGATTTCTGTTAGTTTCTTTAATTTTTATCTTCTAAAATGTTATATTTTAGTGAATCTGTTAGTGCTCTACTCAGGCACTGTCTCTTTTTATATCTTTTCATATCCACCACAGTATGAGCTAGTTGGGCGCTAAAGGGGCGCTATTTTAAAACTTCTATCTACTGTCAAATAGGATGAACAATTCAAGCAAATGAAAATACAAAGTCAACTCTCGGATACTCTCTTGCACAGCACTAAAATAAGCCCATAAGACACCATATAGACCCCACAAAACTCAATGATAAAATGCAAAAATACAACCCGGGATCACTGAGTCTTAAAAAGGAAAAAAAGTTTTTCCCATTCAATTTTATGATCATGGTCATCATTCATTTCTTAGTAGATGAAATCCTCGTCTTCTCTATTGTTCACATTCAAAATAAGCGTGGGCGGTGTAAGATTCTACTAAGAAATAGATGTCCACCACTGGTGCTGCAGTAAAGTCCCTTGGGTTTAGTAACCCAAAAGTGATCATCAATTGGTCATAATTATCGGGAGTAAACCACAATTTTCATCAAGGCTCAAGCTGGTAAATAAAATAAGAAACTAAGATAATTTTCTACTTTCCTTTACTGTACTAAAGGCTGTAAAGACTACGCCTAACATGAAAAAATACTGTATCTTATTGATAAACAGACTGACTTATAAACTGTGAAAAGTTCCCAAGGAGCCTTCATATCCTATTCATTGCGTAGAACCAATTGTGTGTTTCTCTATTTTTCTCAACTTGCCATTTCTCTCGTTAGAATGAATGAGCGTGGGTTGAGGAGGTGAGTCATGTCGCGCATGACTAATATGTCCGAAACTTGAAATTTGGTCTCAAACCTTCAAAACATGAAACTATAGAGAATGGAGGGTGACACGTGGACAGGATATTTCGAAGAAAAAATCACGGAAGCAATTCAATACGGACGAGAAACTATTTCAAGGTTTTTAAAAAGGGTAACTAGGACTGATTTTATTTTGGTCCAAAATTTTTAGGCCACATCTTTCAATTAAATTTTTTAGTTCTTGTATCTATCTAGGTTTATTTTTTCACGGGTCGGTATTAGTACCGATATATTATGGTATATTGAAATTTTGTTTGCGTAAAAACAAAAAGCTTCAGTCCAAATAAGTATAAATTAAGAATATAAGAACTGTTTTGGTATCCGGTACCGGCATGGAAACACTAAATCATAGTATATATGGGCCATATTAGTATGTCCAACAAAATAAAAACGAAAAAAGACGTTAGGCAATAGAATGGGATTTGTACACTTATTCATCCTTTAGGGCTTAACCATCATACTGTGGCATCGGTTAGCCTGTAAGTGAAATTAGGCTGTCAACCATTATAGACGAGATGTCAGACCCTCAATCAGTCTTGAGGCCGAATCACTTATGTGACTGTCACAAGTTATGTCTATAATACTTCCGATGATATCAGGCAGGGATCTCGGATAGAATTGAGATAAACATTTTTAGGGTCGCTACGTATTTTATCGACAAAAATTTATCGATGAAAAAATACTGGTCTTTCGAAATTGTTTTTTTCGTCAACAAAATTTTTTCATCGATAATGTTTTTCACCGACAATACCAAAGTTAAACCAGTAAGAACTGCCCTGCAGTAAATCACGAAAGCTGTTAAAGCGTTGGAAAGTGTATCTTTCAACCAAGTTCAATGTTATGATACACGTTAGCAAGGTTTCCCAAGATTTTTAAAAGAAGAGATTCAGTGAAATCAAGTAGACTCAGGTCGTAGTAAGTTTACCTTTCTGAGTAGAAATTTTGGCTCGAATTTATATGGTAATAATCGTTGCCGATGAATAAAAGTTGACATTTATCCATAAAAAAATCGACATTCAGATTTTGAAATGCAATGTCGATGAAAATAAAAGACTCGGCCAAAGCTCAAAAAAATTATTCGTTGTAATAATTCATTCATACAAAATTGACTTACAGCGACCAGATGTCCCTAAAAGTTTCATCCAAATAAGTTGTAGTTATACGATTTTGGAGTTCATCTTCCCATTTCTAAATATATTCGTTTACATGATTATGTTTAGATTGAAGGTCAGTACACTGTTGACAGACTGACCAATTGTAAGGGCTACTTTAGACTTCGTGTTCAAAGGTTATCTAGTGTATGGGCTGTAAAAATAATCCTTATTGTCCGACAATACTAGTTTTCATGCCATTTTATGGACTTAATTGTGGTTTGTTTAAATTTTTCGCGATCGTCATCCATTGTCCTGTAGTACCTCTGTACCACAGCCGACACTGAAATGTTTTTTTATATGGGATATCTCGGTATGGACTTGGTTTTATTGGGACAAATCAAAGTGTGTCTTTCATGCTTTTAGGAAAATAAATGCCCCTAGAATCTCAACAATGTAAATAACAAAATTCTATATTTTGTAATAAGAATGCTAATGTTGAGACTCCATCTTTATCAAGGTACAAATATGATATCTGATTAACCGTTAATCATTAACGTGATAAACATGAGTTCAAGTTGTACTAAGAGTTTTTTACAAGTTTGTGGGATTATCAGGGATCGCTTTCTCAGAAAATACTCCTTTTATATTAAGTGGGGTGCGGCTTCCTAATGGTCATTTGGCCTGAATTCCATTTGGGGAATTATAGAGTCAACGACCATCGGAAAGGCGCATCGCAATTTATCAGAGAATTTACGTATATAAGGAAGGCATCTTTTCCACTTAATATATAATGACTATAAAGTTAATTAATATCAGGATTAGCTGAATGGCGCCCTCTATATTGTATATTCGGAGAGTTAACCTCCTCTTTCTCTCTTATGTGAGCAAGTCCTTATATTAATCCCCTTTATAGCCATTCCTTAAATGAAACATGCGTACGTTCTTACTTGTACGATACTTTGATTTACATATTATTGGCTATAAATTAGAGCATATGATTTATAGGCTGAATTGATTCTAGATAGATAGCTGCGTAGATCAAAGCGTATCCTTTGGTTACATACGTCAACATTTCATGGTGAAATAGAAAAGCTATAATAAAAACTATATTATATAGGGTGCCTGAAGGTAAAATACTGCGTGGTCTTCCTACCCTTACGATTAAAATCATACAGTGAATATGCGAGTTTCGTAATAAATTTGATTTACGAAATGTTCGAGAAATTCATGCTATAAGGATAAATTGAATTGTCTATTCTACCGGCCAGAATACACATTATTCAAACAGTACAATAATTTGAACAGATTTTATTTTTCCATTCAGAAACGTATCACCGGTCTCAACGCCAACTGGAGACGAACTCAAAGAAGCTTTCAATAATCAAGTCATGTGTCTTGGTAATGTCTTTGATGATTGCAAAAGTACAGGTAACAACGATAATCGTTTTCGTGTGGATATCAGTTTTATTCAAAGGCAAAAAGCGAAATTTTTGTCGAGGCGCGTGCTCCTTATGACACCCTTCATTATATATGGTTCTTGATATTAATGGTTCTTAGACTAAATTCGGTTGTACAATAAGCATTCCAATGAAGGTTCTGGCACCTACCAGCTAAACTTCAAGCTGGTTGTATTATCAAATGAAGAGAAAATATGCATCGTAGTATGAAGTGTTTAGTCGCACGAAACCAATTCATGATATCATATATTATATGGGATACACATATGAAACACTTCGGCGATTCTAATGGTAAAAGACTAATGCTTGTACTCAGCCTTTTTTCAGTATTTATTCTTCATTGATTCGACATAACATAATTTATGATATCTTGAAAGTGTGATAAATTGTAGGTAGCTTTCGTTATTTCAGCCTTCCCGAAATTATAGGCTATATATTATATAGCCGTTGATATGATATTTATCATTTGTAGTATTAAATGATATTTGATAAATATATTATGGCCCAATTTATGGGTATCAAATTGAAGCTACAAACCAAAACTTTTATTTTATAAAGAGAAATAAAAACCGCTTTGAATTATTCCGACCGGCTGGAGGCCGAAATAGAGATATTTTATTTTAAATAACCGACTGGTAAACCATCTTCTCAGCCGGAACTCACCTTTTTATTTCATTTTTGAAAAGTTCATGGGATTTGAAATCGTAAACAATCATCAGATTAAGTTGATCGAGGATTCTAGCTGATTGCTAGCTACTTGAAAACTGATTGAAAACTGAATTTTCAATATATCTCCATTTTCGCCACCTAGTGGTCAGTTTTCGCAAAATCTGATGAGCGGAATCGACTTCTTGAGAAAAAATACCCTTAAATGAACGCATTCCTGGTGCTGAAAATTGCAAGCAGCTACAATGAATTTTTCAAAAATGAAATAAAAAACTGAGTTTCGGATGAGATAGTGATTAGCCGGTTATTTTAAAAGTATAAAATCGCAATTTTGACCTAGTTGGCATTTTTTCAAACTTTTAAATAAGCGCAACCAATTCCGTGGATAAAATTACATTCGGAGTAGAAATTCGCCTATTATATTCGAACGCATTTTGATGGCCGAAAATTTCAGGGAATATTACCTTATCATTTTGGATGTTACATGCTTAT